>RJWJ010016976.1:0-32739 GCA_004363605.1 Indri indri
AGACCTATACCTCCTATTAGTCTGATATGTATTCTAGGGCTAAAAGTTTAAAATTAGAGAGTTATTCTGATAATCTTTTTTTAAAATTTTTAATTATTATGGGTACATAATAGTTGTACGTATTTATGTGGTACATGTAATGTTTTGATACAGGTATATAATGTGTATTAATCAAATCAGGGTAATTGGAGTATCCGTCACCTCAGGCATCTATAATTTCTTTGTGTTAGGAACATTCCAATTCTACTCTTTTAGTTCTTTTAAAGTGTATCCTAACATTATTGATTATAGTCACTTTGTTTTGCTATCAGATATTGTTCATTCTATCTAACTATATTTTTGCATCCATTAGCCATCCTTATTTTATCCCCCCTTCCAATTTCCCTTCCCAGCCCCTGTAATCATGCTACTCTCTGTCTCCATGATATCAATTGTTTTTATATTAATATAATATTTAGATCCAACACATGAGTGAGAGCATGCAAGATTTATCTTTCTGTGCTTGGCTTCTTTCGCTTAACATAATGTTCTCCACTTCCATCCATGTTGTTGTGAATGGAAGTATTTCATTCATTTTGTGGCTATATAATATCCCATTGTGTATATATACACCACAATTTCTTTATAGATTTATCCATTGCTGGATACTTAGATTGATTCCAAATCTTGGCTATTGTGAATAGTGCTGCAATAACACGGAAGTGCACATATCTTTTTGATATACTGAATTCCTTTCTTTTTGACATATACCTACCACTAGGATTGCTGGGTCATATGGCAGATCTATTTTTAGTTAGGGTTTCCCTTGTCTCCAAATTAAGTGGCTCTTTATAAGGTATTTAAGTTGATAAGATCCATGTTTTAGTATTACTCAGCCATCAAATATGAAGTTTAAGCTAGGGGCAAGAATATTTAGAAGACTGAAAAAATAGTCCTGGCAGGAGCTGATGGGTACCTGAACAAAAGTAGTGCAGAGATCCCAATCCAAATAGAAGAAAAGAAATAACTAAGATCAAAGCAGAACTAAACGAAATTGAGAACAAGAGAACTATACGGAAGATCAACAAAACCAAAAGCTGGTATTTTGAAAAGATAAACAAAATTGACACCCCTCTTGCTAGATTGACTAGAATCCAAAGGGAAAGGTCTCTAATAAACTCAATCAAAAACGAAAAAGGAGAGGTCACAACAGACGCCGTGGAAATACAAAACGCTATTTTTGATTACTACAAAAACCTATATGCCCAACAAATATATAATGAGGAGGAAATGGACAAATTCCTGGAAACATACAACCTCCCTAAGTTCACCCAGGAGGTAACAGAATATCTGAATAGACCAACCTCAAGCTCAGAAATTGGGGCAGCAATCAAAAACCTCCCAAAACATAAAAGTCCCAGACCAGATGGCTACACTTCAGAGTTTTACCAAACATTCAAAGAAGAACTCACACCTATACTACAGAAATTATTCCACAATATCGAGAAAGATGGCATCTTTCCTAACTCATTCTATGAAGCCAATATCACCTTGATACCAAAACCAGGAAAGGACACAACAAAAAAAGAAAACTACAGACCAATATCCCTCATGAATATAGATGCAAAAATCCTCAACAAAATTTTAGCAAATAGAATTCAGCAGCACATCAAAAAAATAATTCACCATGACCAGGTGGGCTTTATTCCAGGGATGCAAGGCTGGTTTAACATACACAAATCTATAAATGCAATTCGCCACATAAATAAAAGCAAGAGCAAAGACCATATGATTCTTTCAATAGATGCAGAAAAATCATTTGACAAAGTCCTTCACACCTTTATGATAAAAACTCTCATCAAAATAGGCATAGATGGCTCATTCCTTAAAATTATCAAGTCCATTTATGACAAACCCACTGCCAATATCACATTGAATGGGGAAAAATTGAAACCATTCCCACTTAGAACTGGAACTAGAAAAGGCTACCCTCTATCTCCACTTCTATTCAACACAGTGCTTGAAGAAAAGTTTCTAGGAGATAATGACTCTCAGTGTCATGTGAAGGATTAATTTAGTGCCACATCAAGTTGCACTAGTGGTTTACCTTTCTATTTGTAATATGGTTAGCCAAGTATCCAGGACACTGAACGCAGGACAGAACAACCTTGGTTCTCAATCCAGGAAAGCAACAAAGACCGAGATACAAAATACATGAGAGCTGAGCCAGAAGTAATGTCATGAAGCCTTGAAAATTCTGTATGAATCTTCTTGCTGACTACTGTTGGGCAAAATGGAGCAGTAAGGCATCACATTGGAAGTGTGAGGAATAATCTGTACCTGGTGGAATTAGATTTTTCTCCCACCTGAAACATTTAAGATTTTAATTATTGAAATAAATTAAATATGTATGAAAAAATATGTTGAATGAGAAATGCCAGTCTTAAATGGATACATATTACATGATTATATTTATTTAACATTTGTAAAATAATAAATTAAAGAGATGGAGAGCAGACTGGTGGTTGCCAGTGGTTAAGAACAAGCCACACACTTATAGCTGTGACTCAAGCATAACAAAAGTGATCCATGTACCTAAAAAATATTTGTATCCTCTTAATACATTGAAATAAAAAAATAAATAAAAGGAAATAATTTTTTAATTTGTCAAGACATTTCATGAACTAAGATATGATCAATGTTGGAGAATATTCCATGTGATAATGAGAAGAAAGTATAGTCAGCAGTTTTGGGGTAAAATCTTCTATAAATGTCTGTTAGGCCCTTTTGTTCTATAGTCCCATTTAAGTCCAGTGTTTCTTTATTTACTTTCTGCTTGGATGATCTGTCTAGTTCTGTTGGTGGGGTGTTGAAGTCCCCAGCAATCACAATGCTGCTGTTTATTTCTTTACTTAGATATAGTAGGATTTGCTCACTAGAATCTGGGCACTCCTATGTTAGGTGCATAAATATTTAGGATTGTTATGTCTTCTTGTTTAATTTCTCCCTTTACCATTGTATAATGACCATCTTTGTCTTTCCTTACCATAGTTGATTTAAAGTCGATTTTATGTGATATTAGAATGGCTACATCTGCTTTATTTTGGTTACCATTTGCATAGAATTTTTTTTCCTTCCCTTCACCTTGAGTCTGTCTGAGTCCTTGTAGGTTAGATGTGTTGCCTAAACATAGTGTATACTTGGGTTGTATTTTTTCATCCATTCAGCCAGCCTATGTCTCTTGAGTGGGGTATTCAAACCATTCATGTTGATTGATTGTATTGATATGTAGGACGTTGTTCTGTTCATCCTGTTGGGTAGTACCTTATTGATTTCTTTAACCTGTTGTGGTATTTTTTTATATAAGCTCTGAGCTTCAGCACCCTTTCATAACAAAATCCTTCAATAAACTAGGCATAAAGGTAACATATCTCAAGATTATAAAAGCCGTATATGACAAAACCATAGCCAACATCATACTGAATGGGGAAAAGTTGAAAACATCCCCTGTGAGAACTGGAACAAGGATGCCTACTGTCATTGTTTCTATTCAATGTAGTATTAGAAGTCCTAGCCAGAGCAATCAGGCAAGAGAAAGAAATAAACAGTATCCAAATTGGGAAAGAAAAGGTCAAACTATCGCTTTTTGATGATGATATGATCTTACATCTTGAAAACCACAAAGACTCCACCAAGAGACTCCTGGAATTGATAAATAAATTAGGTAAGTTCTCAGGTTACAAAATCAATGTACACAAATCTGTAGCATTCCTATACACCAATAACGATTAAGTTGAGAATCAAATCAAAGACTCAATACCATTCACAATAGCTACAAAGAAAATAAAATGCCCAGGGATATACTTAACTAAGGAGTTGAAAGACTTCTATAAAGACAACTACAAAACACTGAAGAAATAAATCACAGGCAACATAAACAAATGGAAAAACACATCATGTCCATGGACAGGTAGAATCAACATTGTTAAAATATCCATATTACCCAAAGTCATTTACAGATTTGAACACTATCTGGGTAACGGGCACATGTATAACCCTGACTCAAGCATACCACAATTGTTACATGTAACTCAAAACATTTTTACCCCTGTAATATTTTGAAATAAAAATAATAAATAAATTAAACATATATGTGTGTGTGTGTGTATATATATACAAGAAAATAAGCCATCCATCTTGTAAGACCCAATTCAAATATAATTTCCTCTATCAACTGACAGATCAATCTTTCCTGTTTTTTAACTCTTAACATGTTTGATGGTTTGCCTAGTTCATCTCACAAGAGAAAATATCAGTGGCTAATGTAAGAAAATTTACTATGAGAAAGGGGCAAGTTCATATTACATCAGGACCTAGGATGTCTGAGGAAATAGTTAGCTCGTGTCATTGCTTGTGGCTTATGGAGAAACTTCTTTGACCCAGAAACTCTAGAAATATAAAAATGCTTTGACCCAAAGGAGAGAAAAAGAAGAATGTGTGAATATGAGCAAAGGTAATCATAATTCTGCAAACCTATAAATGAGAAGGGCTTGCATGTGGACTAGGTGATCCGTGAGATTATTCCCAATGTTTGGTTAAATAGATACTATTTATTTTTCCCCTGGTAAGTGGCCTAGTCATGTGAAAATTATGTGTATTCTATATTTGAGTCTTTAAGGTAACCACTAGTAAATTTTTCTACCAGTGAAATGAAGAGGTGAAAGTTTCTTACAAAGTACTTCCCTTGCTTGCCTGGGTGAACAATTACGGATCAACATACTCCACAGTGATACAGAATTGAACCATTAAGACAGCAGTAACACTAATTCTGCTCCCTCTCATAAGCTGCTAAGAGCAACTCTACTAACAGCCCATTTGAATTTATCTCTTTTACTTCCATATTCCAAAGCAATTTGTTGATATTTGTATGGTAACATTTATCACACTATGTCCCTAAAATTTGCATTCCTTTATCCCTCCTTCCATCCTATAACTAAACCATGCTCCTAAGGGAGAAATAATTTACTATCTTTGTGTCTTCAATGTATATCCCAGTATTTAGGTCTCAAAAATGCTTAGTGAATGCCAAGTTGTATTAAAGAAATCATAAATATAAAAGCTTTATCAGGGAACATGCATAGTGTTACTTAAATACTGTCAGATTCAGTGATTAAGAAGGAGGGCTTTGGAACTGCAAATACCAGGGTATTGTGTCCTTGATCTGCTACTATTTACCTATGTAGACCTAAAAATTTGTCTATGCCCTTATAAACCTTAATTTTCTCATCTGTATAAAGAATATAATAGTGGGATCTATACAATAAGGGTGATGGCAGTAATTATCAAGATAGTTTATAAAATGTGTTTAAGTAGTGTCTAACATGTAGTATGTAGTCCATAAATATTAGTAATTCATTAATTAGTAAATGAAAAATGGGATAGAAACACTGGTTAGTAGGTTCAATTCTTAAGTGGAGACTCAATTTAATCAAAAGAACTAGATGATTATTACTGTAACCTTAATCCAACTCAGGAAAAAAAGGAACATTTATTCACTGGAAGAAGGGAAAACAGTATTTAGGTGAGTTTTAAATTCGACCTCTGGAGAATTGATTGTGAACTTCACTCTTGACATGATGGCTAAATAAACAATTATTTATTAACTGCTGCCTGGAGGTTCACATTTTAATCTCCTGAACTAGCGATAAAGTGAAGATTTGATCTGGAGATTTAAAATCAAGCTACAGACAATTTGCAGCTAAGGTGAGAAAAGTAGCAGGAAACAAGGAGGCGTGGGTCAAATGGCAAAAATACAATTTAGTTGTTGACCAAGAAGATGAGCTAAAGAGACATTTTTGAGGCTAAATACCCTCCACAGATAGATGACTCACTCCTCAATATCACTGAATGGCTCTTCCCCGAAGGGTACCAGAGTGCTGCCTTACCCCAATTTTCTCTTTTCTTTCCATTTTGAGAGCAGCACCCTAATTACCTGCATATTTAATGTTGACAATGTACTTCTTAAGAGATGCATACTTTCCTGAGGGTTGTTTAATGACCACAATAACTGGACACTTTGGTAAAGAGAAAAATCCAGAGAGTCAAATTCTCAAGTACCAGGACAGAGCTGCACATCTCTCACAGGGTAAAACTGGACAGTCTTAGATCTGTGTTATGGGCTTGCCACCAACAAGTAGCATAGCCTTGGACCAATGCCTGTATGTCTGTGACTCCCAATTTCTTTATTTGCAAAATAGAAATGAAAGTTTTAACCTCATGAGGGTATAAGGAAGCAAAACAGGGCTAAGGGAGGAGTTTTTCCTGCATCTGTGCTTACACAATATTTAGAATTCATGCCCTCCTAATCTCAAACCACTGACAATACAATCAACCATTCAACCAATCAACAAGGAAGAGTTTTAACATGGATCTTTGAAGTTTGTCCAACACCTTAAAGAAATATTTCTCACAAAGTCGTCTTTGTAATATTTCCTCAAACTCTTAAGAATATAATTCTATCCCTTAAGTTAAACTGTGACTGTCCCTTCAAGAAGTTTGCACTCCAACTATTCTTCTCATTAAAAACTGGTGGAGATCCTAGAGATACCCTGAAGCACTTGCTCATTCTATGCTTTACCCTCCTCAGCTATGAGTTTCAGATAATTCCCTTTATTAAATCTCACTCTGACAATGTCATTGATTTTGTACATTACTACCACAAGGGAGAAGCAACCATATAGGGGATCCATAATGGGTGCTCAAAAAATAATTCTTTTCATTTAAAACAAAACACAATACCGTTCACAATAGTAACAAAGAAAATAAAGTACCTAGGAATAAATTTAACTAAGGAGGTAAAAGACCTCTATGGGGAGAACTATGAAACACTGAGGAAGGAAATAGCAGAGGATGTAACAGGTAGAAAACCATACCATGCTCGTGAGTCGGCAGAATCAATATTGTTAAAAATGTCTATACTACCCAAAGTGATCTACAGATTCAATACAATCCCTATTAAAATACCAACGTCAATTTTCACAGATATAGAAAAAATAATTTTACACTTCATATGGAACCAGAGAAGACCCCGTATAGCAAAAGCAATCCTAGGCAATAAAAACAAAATGGGAGGTATCAACCTACTGGACTTCAAACTATACTACGAAAACAGCTTGGTACTGGCACAAGAACAGGGACATTGACCAGTGGAATAGAACTGAGAACCCAGATATAAAATCATCCTCATATAGCTATCTAATCTTTGACAAAGCAGACAAAAACATACACTGGGGAAAAGAATCTTTTTCAATAAATAGTGCTGGGAAAACTGGAGAGCCACATGTAGAAGCCTGAATCAAGATCCGCACTTTTCACCTCTCACAAAAAATCAACTCACAGTGGGTAATAGACTTAAACCTAAGATGTGAAACGATTAGAATTCTAGAAGAAAATGTTTGAAAAACCCTTACAGACATTGGCCTAGGCAAAGAATTTATGAAGAAGAACCCAAAAGCAATCACAGCAACAACCAAAATAAATAAATGGGACCTGATCAAATTAAAAAGCTTCTGCACAGCCAGAGAAACTGTCAAGAGAGCAAACAGACAATCTACAGAATGGGAGAAAATTTTTGCATGCTACAAATCCGATAAAGGGCTGAAAACCAGAATCTATTTAGAGCTCAGGAAAATCAGCAAGAAAAAATCAAACAACCCTATCAAAAAGTGGGCAAAGGACATGAACAGAAATTTTTCAAAAGAAGACAGAATAATGGCCAAGAAACATATGAAAAAATGCTCAACATCTCTAATCATCAGGGAAATGCAAATCAAAACTACAATGAGACACCACTTCTCTCCAGGGAGACTGGCCTTTATCAAAAAGTCCCAAAACAATAAATGTTGGCGTGGATGCGGAGAGATAGGAACACTCATACACTGCTGGTAGGACTGCAAACTAGTGCAACCTCTGTGGAAAACAGCATGGAGATACCTCGAAGAGATACAAGTAGAATTATCATTTGATCCAGCAATCCCATTACTGGGCATCTACCCAAAAGAACAAAAGCCATTCTATAAAAAAGACATCTGCACTCAAATGTTTATAGCGGCACAATTCACAATTGCAAAGATGTGGAAACAACCCAAGTGTCCATCAATACATGAATGGATTAATAAAATGTGGCATATGTATACCATGGAGTACTATTCAGCTATAAGAAACAATGGTAATATAGCACCTCTTGTATTTTCCTGGATAGAGCTGGAACCCATTCTACTAAATGAAGTATCCCAAGAATGGAAAAATAAGTATCACATATATTTACCAGCAAATTGGTTTCACTGATCAACACCTAAGTGCACACATAGTAATAACATTTATCAGGTATCGGGCAGATGGGAGAGGGGATGAGGAGATGGGTATATACAAACATAATGAGTGCAATGCGCACCATCTGGGGGATGGACAGGCTTGAAGCTCAGACTTGGGTGGGGCAAGGGCAATGTAACCTAAACATTTGTACCCCCATAATAAGCAGAAATAAAAAACAAAAATTTAGAACCTATTATTGAAAATCAATGTCTTCCCGTCAGTCCAGAACATTTTGAATCTTTTTTGGTTTGTTCATTATCTGATAACCCTCACACGATCTCCATCTCTCGCATACTGCCACAATCAGTGATGCTAGAGGAATATAAGATTGAAATATAGTACAATGACATTAATGAAGATTTCTGCAATTTCCCATCATTTTCTATATCTGACAAAGTTATCTTCCTAGGATGCTCATAAAAGAGTGACAATGTAGGTGGGGAAGATTCTGTAATTTTTTTCGATGCTGCTTCACTTTTATACAAAGATATGATCATGGAGAAAGAATGCCTTACCACATGGCTCACTAAATAAATTAGTTTTCCTTCCAAGTTCACCTCTTCTTGTCTGATGCTAGGAAATTCCTGAGGTAAAAACAAATATGTCAAGTCAGTTCCATGTCCATCTTCATGTGGCAGGCAGTAAATAGTGCGTAGTAGAAACCATCATCTCTGAAGTACATTAGTGTATAGAGCTCAAACTGGAAAAATACCTAAACACTGCTTTCCAACTTTTCAGGGCTAGTAATTAGATAACCCATGGAAAGAACTGTATATGGTCCCAAATAAAGCATATATTTCAATCAGCCTCGTGTGGTTTGCATCTCATGAGGTGAGTACTTGGGACATACTCTTTCTCTTTTACTTCTGAGAACTCCAATGACAACAAGAAGTTCTCCTGTTCTATTAGCTTACTGAGCTTAGGTTATAGAGGACCAAAGCAGCTCACAACATGATTAAACAATAATAGTAATTTAGGTATCTGTTGATATTATTTTAATATCATCAAAAGTTAGAATTATTTCTTTCCTTTCTGACAAACGATCAAAAACTGGGCATACCATTTTCCAGCATTTTATAACCTCACACCTTTACTTTAGGAAATTGAAAATAATCTGTGGCACATGTCCTTAGGAGAATTAAAGAAGAGGCCTCTAAGGTTTTGGAGTAAAACTCAATTATCTTGAGAAAGTATTTGTCAAAGGAAAAGAATCCAAGCTCTGTAAAATAATTTAAAGAGGTGTATTCTGAGCCAAATATGCATGACCATGGCCCAGAGAGTCACACCCAAGAAGTCTTGAGCAAGTGGTCTTGCTGTGGTTGGGTTGCAGTTTGGTTTTATACATTTCAGGGAGACAGGAATTACTGTAAAGTCATAAATCAATACATGAAAGGCATACACTGGTTTGCCCTGAAAAGGCAGGGCATCTTGATGCGGGGCATTACAGGTTATAGGTGGATAGGTGGATTTAAAGATTCTTTGATTTGTAATTGGTTAAATAAATGAAGCTTTGTCTAATGTTTTGTAATGTTTTAAGATAAAGAAGTTTGCTAATCAGAGACAAGGCATCAAACATACATCAGACATGTACCCATATTTAAGTGGTCTGTTAAATAAATTGATGACCCACAGTTGTGATTTAAGCTTTGTCTTATATAGCCTTAAGGTTATTAATGAGTTAAAAAGGATATCTCCAAGAAGGGAGGGGGCATGATGAAGCATGTCTGATCTCCCTTCTCATGGCCAGCAACTCAGCTTTAGTGCGTTTCTGGGGCCCCCTTGGCCAAGAAGGCATCTGTTCAGTCAGCTGGGGGAGCTTAAGATTTTTATTTCATATATTCATACTTCTTTAGAAATAAATAGATTAGTATTTGTACTTGGAGACTAATTTCCTGATGACAGCATACCAAATGGCTATGCTGAACTGGCTATCATAAACTGGGTAGTGCTTGGTGTACATAGCCATAAACATGGGAATGCCTAAGTATACTTTGTCACTAAGTACAGTTATATAGAGTGTTGGTGGCTGTGCTAGTCCTTAAATCATGCCTTGGTTTAAGAACAAATGTATACATTTCTACCATGCTTCCTCATACTCTATTGCCACTTCTTCACTATAGACCCACAGGTTATGGGTAATTCCCTATTATTATTTATCTGAGAAAGAAAAAGAATCAGATTCACAGATGACTCTGCATAATGTCTTAGCATACACAAGAATCATGATGTCCTAGCATAAATCAAATGTAGACTTATGCATTATAAGGTAAGACAGCTCCAGCTAGGGGCCCCTGAAAGAGAGTGAATTAGGAACATCCTTCTAGCATAAAAAATTTGAACAATACTTCTCTTTGTCAACTTATCCTAAAAGAATATGTGACAAAAGATTAAGATACATATAATTTTGGGGCAGTGGCTGATGACTAATTAAATGATAAGGGTCTTGGAAGGTTAATGACAAAAATGTTTAGAAATTAAGTAGGCAGGGTACCTCTCATGATAGACCCAAATGTGATAATTTTTGAATTCCATGTAAATTTTCTCCAAAGGGTAACCATTGTGAAGATTTGGGGGGTTTTTTTAGTATGTTTTTAATAATCAGGTAGAAAAGATGATCCGTTTGATAGATTTCAGTCATTCTTCTTCCCTAATACCCCTGTGATTTAACAAAGGGTTCTTGAACAAAGTGTTTTAGTTAAAATGGAGGATAAGTTTTAGGTCAATATAATGTGTCTGATCTATTATCTCTGCTAATGAGGATCTGGTTTGCCAGAAGCAAATATCAACAATAAAAATCCCCCATGCCCACAACCAGCCTTTGCTATGCAACAATTAACTACAAATCTCAATGGCTCACAATGATAGCATTTATTTCTTACTCATTCGTCTACAGGTTGGCAGAGATTTAGCTGTTTAGGCTGATTCAGCTTTGGTCTTGTCTCAAAGGTATATTTGCTCCATCTCTCATCCTTCTTGGACTAGTGGTTAACCAAGGTACATTATTCTTAAGGTGTAAGATAAAAGCACAGAAGGCCAAGCTAAACTTTGCAGCCATCTTTTATTGCATGCTCACATTATAACTGCTGACATATCATTGTCCAAAGAAAGAAGCATGGCCAAAACCAAAATCACGAGGTAGGGAAGTATAACCCTCCCTCCCAAACGCAATGGTGAGGGTGTGGATACATAATATTACCAGAGAGGAGGGAAGAATTAGAATTAATACTTACATCCTTCACAGGTATCAAACCTTGGTAAAGAAGCCAGCTGCATATGGTCAATTGGATTATATTTAACCCCTTTCTTCTTAGAAAGGAAAGTGATTTAGACTAGTTGGAATATCACTTATTCTGGATTTGTATTTGGTTCTTCTGTCATTCAGGCTTCTACTGACACCATTTGTGGACATGTCAGATTTCTATACATTGTCTTAATTGTATAGTGAGTGGTACAACTGGCTGCATAACCAAAAAAATGTTCAAACAAGGTTTAAATAAAGAAGGTGTTCCTGGTATCATGCAACAGGAAATTAAAAGGTGGGCACTCTAATTCTGATACTATCTCTCCAAAGTTTCCCTAGAACCTCAATACTATCTGTATTTCAACTCTGTTATCTTACCACAATAGCTTTTATTCTCACATCTGTATGATGCGTAAAGTAAAACATCAGAAATAAAGGAGGGATAAGGAATGGGGGAGTGAAGGGGGAAAAGTCTCTCCTAGCAAGAATTTATCTTAAAAAAAAAAAAAGAGGAAAGAGAGAAAGAAAAAAAATGGATATGTTCCTCAAGCCTTCTGCCTAGATATCACTGGTTATAAATTTCCCACAGGATTGCATCCAAACTCAATATTTCTAGAAAGAGAGCAAAAGTACTGTAGCCAGCTTGCACTAGCTCCTCGTAGCCGATGGTGTGCATGCCTTCCTGCTCGGGTGAATGTTTTTCCCCTCCAAAACTCATGCTGAAATGTAATTGCCATTGCGATGGTACAGAAGTCTCCTGTTACTCAGTGGGAATACATTTCAAAACCCCCACTAGGTGCTTGAAACTGTAGATAGTATCAAACCCTATATATACTATGTTTTTCATTACACATACACAGTTATGATAAAGTCTAATTTATAAATTAGGCACAGTGAGATATTAATACTAATAACTAATAATAAAAAGAGTAATTATAATAACATATTATAATAAAAGTTATGTAAATATGATCTCTCTCTTTCTGTCTCTCTCCATGACTGTTTATGAAACATTTACCTACACACCACTTGAGAAGACAGTTATGATTGAAGGATTGGGACGGCCCATCAAGACTACTTTTTATGGAATTCCATACCAGATTTCTTCTTGCCAGTTAACTCATTTCATTGTTTAAGAAGTGAAGCACTTATCTCCATGGAATTCACTAATGTTATCACCTACATACATCCAGGAGAAAATAGCTTTATAAAATGGTGGAAACACCTTTTGGAGGTTTGTTATGGAATTAGACATAAGACCCATATATCCACTTTCTTACTGGATATATGGGTCTATATGTATGGGTCTGGAAATCAAAGACTAGAAGTGGAAAAGGCTCTTTACAAACTACAGATGGTTGTCGACTTTTGATGGTTCAACTCATGATTTTCAACTTTAAAATTTTTGATTTTACAATGGTGTAAAAATGATACATATTCAGTATGCTCCTCAATTTATGATGTGGTTGAAAATATAAATCAAAAGTTTCCATGAGGAAAACACAAAAATGATTCTTTTGAATTGGAAACAGAGATTGCCAACTAGTTATTTCAGTATTCTTCTTCTCTTACACTAAAATACAAACATGTTATAATGTTATTTACAATAGGAGATGATTAGCCCTAACCATCAAGAGGAAGATTAGTTGCTACACAAATGAAACAGAGAGAAACTAGGGTGAATTAGAAGTGATCTCGTAGGGATTTTCTTAAGTCCTTTGTTAATAGAATACAACTACTTTAACATATTGGCAGGACTACCTCAGAGACAAAATGTATAGTTCTCAATTAGAATGGCTTTGATGATTAATAACAATGAATATCCAAACACACTTATATAGTACGCACCTCACACACACACATCATGTTTCCAGGATATGGATCCCAGTTAATGGTTCAAGATGCCACCAAGCATGGAGCAATTGGTGAGAGCATCCTCTTAGAGCTAGCACAATTACTCCATGAGGGGCATATTCAGATGGTACATCCGTCCAACATGAAGATCTTACCCTGGTGTCAAGAACCACAGAACAGGGGCTTTCATTGTCTCTTGTATTTACAGACACATCGCTCACATAGTAGACATAATTAGCTTATAGAGTCTCAAAAACTGCTTTTGGCAAGATGCAGCACCTGATTCCAACATCTGGTTTCTGGGTTCACTTCCTTTGCTAAAACATCAGTCACACACTACACAATAAGCAGTTCCGTGGTAATTACTGGGCACGCACAGGTGCAGTCACACTGAAACTAACTAGTGACTATGTTGTGGACAGGGGCTATACTATAGCACAGGTCCTAGCAGGGACCAAGCATAACAAGTGTGACTATGACCATTAGTTAAAAGCACCCAGAGTAGAGCCAACAGTACATGGAGTAGGAAATGGAGGAAAATGATAAAAATGTCAGCTATGGCTCCGCAGTCAAGTACAAAAACAACACATCCACATGTCCTATCTTTCTGAATTGTATGCGTGTGTCTTTCCATTTTCTCTCCCTCATGTTTCCCACTATTTAGACAAGGTGTTTATGAATTTAATCCATTAATTGCCTATCTAGCAGGATCAGAACATACTAAAAGTGAAATGGACATTATCCAAAACTCCTGATGAAATAAGATGAAGTACCTGCTGACATTGTCTTCCTTTGAAAAACAGGAGTTTGTTTAGGCGTGTAGGAGAAATAATTATGTAATGTTTAGTGAGAGGTCTTTTTTTTTTTATGGGTGTGTTTAGTTTTTTGGGTTTGGTTTGGTTCGTTGTGATTGTTATGGTGTTTCTCTCTCTCTC
Source organism: Indri indri (assembly GCA_004363605.1). Taxonomy (NCBI): domain Eukaryota; kingdom Metazoa; phylum Chordata; class Mammalia; order Primates; family Indriidae; genus Indri; species Indri indri. Next base: position 14,383 of record RJWJ010016976.1, read on the forward strand.
CCCACCCCCACCTTTCTCCCTTCCTTCCTTCTCTCTTTCCTTCTCTTTATCTTTCTCTCTTTCTTTCTTGTTCCTTTTTCTTTCTTTCTTTAAAATCAAAAAATATCTATTTGGGATTGAACAACCAGAATAATAGATGTGGTGAGCATTTACCAACTTTTTACCATTTCACAACCAAACATAACTCTGTCTTTAGGGAAATGTCCCACTTTGGATCATAACAGAGAGGCATGGTGCCTTGCTTCCCCAATCATGACAATTAGAGCATGGACCCTTGACCCATTATTAGCCAAGATGGTTCCACCTAAGGCCTTGAATATAGATGCAGTAATACACTTAGTCATTACTCAAAACTGTGGTCAGATTGAGAGACAAAAATAACACAAAGGAGATGGCAAAATTGGAATAAGTATGAAAATAAATCTTAGTAAGAAAACCCCAAAAGTTTAATGATGTGTGCAGGAGTTTAATAAGGAGATGAGGAATGTGAGCAAGAGCCCGTAGTTGCCGGGGTGGGCAAATACTTATTGCTAGTGGATCTTTTCATATACATAAAATACTCTTCCTACCCATTTTCCTCTACCCAGTGCCCTCTGAATGTTCTCCAGGCCTTTTCTATAGTGACATGACACAATACTCATCTCAGTCATTTTAATTGAAAAGACCTTTTAAAGTTTAACAGCTTTGTAGAGAATGGACTTTTTTACAATCTGCATATTTTGTGGCATTTGATTTAATTTACGGCTCAATGAACTTGTCTCTGACTGTCTGAAACTGACACTTTATATTTACTTCTTTTTCCCCTCTGCTTCCCGTTAATGATCTTGAACACTAATAAAGTTTTACAAGAGTTGTGACTTCCTGACCAAGCATAATGTTGTTCACCAGCGGTAATGCAGAAGGGCAGAGTGCTCCATCTCAAGACTACATTGAATTTTGTAGAATCATGTAGTTTAGTTTCAACTTCTTTTCATTGTTCTAAATCAATTATTATTTAACAAATACTAATACATAATTTCAAACTCTATATTAATAACAGTCTAACCTGTAGATTCAAGTTCCAAAATCAAGTTATCACCCTTAGATGAATCTGGTTGTATAATCCACTGTGAATCGAAGAGCAACAGAAGACAGGCAGATGCAGACCAGAAATGTTTCCTGGATCAAATTTATCCCATGGATTTTAAAAGGAAGATGGGGAAAAAGAGGGAGAGAGAGAAAGAGAAAGAAACACAGGATCCCACCAGATCACTAAATTTTATTTTGCTGAACCTCAGGACACGTTCTCCGTGTAAGCAACACAGAGAGAACACTTCAGCTAGATGGGTGCTTTTTTGTGCTCTTTAATATCTTTCTGGGATTGCGGTTTCAAAAACCAGTGTAATTTCCACGTAAATTGGGCTAAGCCATTGATTACCTACCAAGATATATTTTGTGCCCTGTCCTAAGGCCAATACAAAAATCAATACAAAAACCATTCTGTTTTCCCCTTGGCATTTTATCACTCAGCAGGAGAGAATGAGAAAAATAAACATGCTCGTTAGGCCATGCAAGAGAGGACTAATTCTAAGATAAGAGTTACTTTTTATACTCAAAATCCTTTAATCTTTTAACTCATCAACCAGGACTTCAGTTCTAATATCAGGTGGAATGAAAATTTTTGTCCTTGAATCTGACCCATCTTGGAGGAAGAAGGGTGTGTGTGTGTGTGTGTGTGTGTGTGTGTGTGTGTGTAGCTTTAAGTTTTTCATCATGGTACTTTTGGTATTATGCCCTTAATATTATAAGGAAAGAAATTAAGTTCTATGAAGTCCCTGATCTTCATCTCTTCCCTTCCATACTTTGATTATAATTCTAAATGATATAATATCTGATGTCCTGTATTGATCAGAAACTAATGATGTCCTGATTAATATCCTCATCATCAGCATTGATTTGAGTAGCTCTCACCAGATTCAATCCCTGTGTCTGGATTAGCCTCTGCAATCCTCTTCAGAGGCCTAGTGAGCAAGCGTCAGCCATTTTAGATTCTTCCTCTTTCCCTCTTTCCTTAGACTCACAGGAAGTAAAAGTTCGGGAACACCTAAAACTCCGCTCAGAATGATCTGGGTTTAAGCCAATGGAGACTGTCCTGGAAGGAGACTGTGTGATTATATGCAAAGAGATTATCACATGCATTGCACCCTGTCTAGAGAAAGAATGAGAAGAGAAGGGAGTGACAGTCTAGAGAAGAGAAGAGGAAAAGTAAAAGAGCTTAACACTAGTACTCTGTGTCCAACACTTTGCTGGAGGCACAGACATAGAATAAAGTCACTAGGGACGGTTTTGTTGTTATTTTTATGCTATGAGGGAAGGAGTTACATTTCCCTGTGGAAAAGGTGATTCCACATGGAGAAATAAATAGATTCACTTCTTGATGGGAGGAGTAGCAATATCTCATTGTGAAGGGATGTGCATATAGGGATGGAAGGAGTTATTTCAACTATCTTTCAAAGCAATCTACAACACTGAGTTATATCAATTTAATTATAATTGATGACTCTTTTGCCTTAAAAAAGTGTTCCAGTTTGAAAAATAAATTGTATAGTAATATTCATTATAGAGAAAGAAATGGGTTTTAGGCAGGAAACCATAGAGGACTCCATGGAGGCAGGAGATATAATCCCTGTTTCTCTCTCTCTCTCTTTTTTTTTTTTTTTATTTCAGGGTATTATGAGGGTACAAACATTATGGTTACACTTTATGTCTTTGCCTCACCCAAGTGAGGGTTAAAGGCATGCCCTTCCTCCCTACAATGCTCCCCGTGTCCTTTAGTTGCGGGTTTATCCCCCCATTCCCCAATCACTGGAGAGTATTACTGCCATGTGATCACCCTTGTGTTGATCAGTTAGTACAAATTGGATGGTGAGTATAAGTGGAGCCCATTCTTCCGATCTTGTGGTGCCTCACTTTGGATAATGGGATTAAGTTTAATCCAGGAAAGTATAAGAGGTTCTAGATCACTGTCGTTTCTTATGATTGAGTAATATTCCATTGTAAACATATACCAAATTTTAATAATCCACTCATGGATTGACGGGCATTGGGTTGTTTCCACATCCTTGCAATAGTGAATTGTGCTGCCATAAACATTCGGGTGCAGATGTCTTTATCATAAAATGTTTTATGCTCTTTTGGGTAGATGCCTAATAGTGCGATTGCTGGATCGAATGGTATTTCTATTTTTAGCTCTTTGAGGTATCTCTAGATTATTTTCCACAGAAGTTGCACTAATTTGCAGTCCCACCAGCAGTGTAAGAGTGTTCCTGTCTCTCTGCATCCTTGCCAGCATTTGTTGTTTTGGGATTTTTTGATAGAGGCCAATCTCACTGGTGTTAGGTGATATCTCATTGTGGTTTTGATTTGCATTTCTCTAATGATTAGAGATGTTGACCATTTTCTTTATATGTTTGCTGGCCATTATTCTGTCTTCTTTTGAAAAGTTTCTGTTCATTTCCTTTGCCCATTTGCTGATGGGGTCGTTTGATTTTTTTCTTGTTGATTATTTTGAGTTCTAGATAGATTCTGGTTATCAGCCCTTTATCAGATATGTAGAGAGCAAATATTTTCTCCCATTCTGTCGGCTGTCTAGTAACTCTAATGATAGTTTCCTTGGCAGTACAGAAGCTTTTTAATTTGATTAGATCCCACTTATTTATTTTTGTTGCTGCAGCGATTGCTTTGGGGTTCTTTTTCAAGAATTCCTTGCCTAGGCCGATGTCTGAAAGGGTCTTCTCAAAATCTTCTTTTAGAATTCTTAAGGTTTCATGCCTTAGGTTTAAGTCTGTTATCCATCTTGAGTTGATTTTTGTGAGAGGTGTGAGGTGGGGATCCAGTTTCATTCTTCTGCATGTAGCTATCCAGTTTTCCAAGCACCATTTATTGAAAGGAGATTCTTTTCCGCAGTGTATATTTTTGTCAGCTTTGTCAAAGATTAGATTACCATATGTGGATGGTTGCATCTCTGGATTCTCAGTCCTATTGCAGAGGTCAATGTCTCTGTTCTTGTGCCAGTACCATGCTGTTTTAGTTAGTATAGCCTGGTAGTACTGCTTGAAGTCTGGTAGAGTGATACCTCCCAGTTTGTTCTTTTTACTTGAGATTGCTTTAGCTATACGAGGTCTTTTCTGGTTCCATGCAAAGCGTAGAAGTATTTTTTTCCAGATCTGTAAAGAATGATGATGGGATTTTGATAGGGATTGCATTAATTCTGCAGATCACTTTAGGTAGTATGGACATTTTAACGATATTGATTCGCCAATCCATGAGCAAGGCAGGTTTTTCCATCTGTTTACATCTTCTACAATTTCTTTTTTTAGTGATTCATAGTTCTCCCTGTATAAGTCTCTCACATCTTTCGTTAAATATATTTCTAGATATTTAATTTTCTTTGAGGCTATTGTAAAAGGAATTGCATTTTTGATTTGATTTTCAGCTTGACTGTTATTGGCATATATGAATGCCACAGATTTGTGTGTATTGATTTTGTATCCTGAGACTTTGCTGAATTCATTTATCAGTTCTAGGAATCTCTTAGATGAATCCTTGGGGTTTTCTAGATATAAATCATATCATTGGCAAAGAGCTACAGTTTGATCTCATCTGTCCCCATTTGGACACCCTTAATACCCCTCTCTTGCCTAATTGCTGTGGTGAGGACTTGGAGCACTATGTTGAATAGAAGTGGAGATAGAGGGCAGCCTTGTCTAGTTATGGTTCTAAGTGGGAATGGTTTCAATTTTTCCCCATTCAGTGTGATATTGACAATGGGTTTGTCATAAATGGACTTGATAATTTTAAGGAATGAGCCATCCATACCTATTTTGATGAGAGTGTTTATAATAAAGTTGTGTTGGACTTTGTCAAATACTTTCTCTGCATCTATTGAAAGAATCATATGGTCCTGTTTCCCTTGTATCCATTCACTTGGATGAAGATTATAATAAGGATATATGTCTAAGAATGGGATGTCATATGGATGTTTCTAGGGTGGCAACGATCACAGAGAAGCAAGCCCCTAAATGGGATGGGACAGTGTCTGTGAGAGGATACAAAGTTGATAAACAAAAATTTATTATATTTTCATCTTCTAAAATCTAAAATTAATAAATAAAATTACCAAATGAAACAAAAGAAGACCTAAATAAGTGAAGAACTATACAATTTTGCTAAGCTGGATAATTCAATATTATTAACAGAATTTTTCTCCATAAATTAATCCATAGATTTTTCATAATACAAAGCAAAAGCCTTAAAAAAGTTTGGGGAATAGAAAGTTGATATTAAATTTAAATGCAAATCGAAACCACAATGAGGTATCACTTATCTCTGGTGAGAATGGCCTTTATCAAAAAGTCCCAAAACGATAAATGTTGGCATGGATGCAAAGAGATAGGAACACGCATCCGCTGCTGGTGGAACTAAAAACTAGTAAAACCTCTGTGGAAAGCAGTATGGAGATACCTCAAAGACCTACAAGTAGAACTACCATTTGCTCCAGCAATCCCATTACCAGGAATCTACTCAAGGGGAAAAAAGTCATTCTGTAAAGAAGACATCTGCACTAGAATGTTTATAGCAGCACAATTCACAATTGCAAAGATATGGAAACAACCCAAGTTTCCATCAATACATGAGTGGATTAATAAAATGTGGTATATGTATACCATGGAGTTTTACTCAGCCACAAAAAACGATGGTGATCTAGAACCTCCTGTATTATCCTAGATAGAGCTGGAACCCATTCTACTAAGTGAAGTATCACAAAAATTGAAAAATAAGCATCACATGTGCTCACCATCAAATTGGTATTAAGTGATCAACACTTAAGTGCACATATAGTGGTAACATTCATCAGGTGTCAGGCAGGTGGGAGAGGGGAGGAGGGGATGGGTATATATACACATCTAATGGGTGCAGTGTGCACCATCTGGGGGATGGACATTCTTGAAGCTCTGACTCAGGTGGGGCAAAGGCAAAATATGTAACCTAAACATTTTTACCCCCAAAATATGCTGAAATTAAAAAAAGTTTCAAATTTAAATAAAAATACAAAGTATCTTAGGTATCCCAAACAATCTTAAGAATATGAATAGTTTGATAATTCATATTATGTGATTTTAAGATTTCATATAAAGCTACAATAATCAAAACATAATTTCATTAGTATAATAAAAGATATTTCAATAGTGCAGAGACGATTATGTTTACATAGTCAATTGATTTGCAGCAATTACATCAAAGAAATTGAATCAGGGGAAAGATAGATTATTCGACAATTGGCGCTGAAACAAGTAGATACACATATGGAGAAAACATTAGTGTCTGCTTCTGGCCAAAGTAGATTAGCAAGTACTGGATATAACGCCCAACTGAAGAACTAGAAAGCTAGACAAAAATATGTGAAACAAGTGTGTTCACACATTGAGAAATATAAATCTCATGACTGTGATCCCCCGAGAAGGGAAATAAGTAAACCAAACCTACATTCTCCTTGAAGTCCACCCAGAGGCAATATGTAGATTGCAAAGAATGGAGACCTCAAGTAGAGTCGATGGCCCCACTGAGCTGAAGTGATGGAAATCAGAGTTCAAGAATACTTTGCAATGCTCACCATCCGAGAGATGGACACACTTGAAACTGGGACTTGGGGGGAAGGAGGGGCAAGGGCAACATATGTAACCTAAACATCTGTACCCCTATAATAACAAACAATTAAAAAAAAAAAGAATACTGAGGTGGCTGGAATAATAAGAAAAATTTACATAACATAGAAAGTTACATTGCAAAAAGCTTCAAAATTCCAATATGAATATTAGGATATGCTAGCAAGGATAGCAATGTAACATTTTTAGTCAAAGAAAGACCAGGGAGATGTGAGCAAAACAATTCTCTGAGCTTACACAGGGATGTAAAGGTTTGGTCTCTGATCACCCATTATGGAGAAATCAGAGGAAAGCTCAGAAGTAGACCCAGACTGTCACTGGAGTGATGGTTACACTAGATTCAGCATAGCAAAAATTTATAAAAACAGGCATTGAAGGGATCAAACTGCCCTGCAAAGGAATGCTTACAATTGCAGCATTCTTTAAAAAGGAAAAGAAAAAAACCCAGAATTTCAGGAATGTATACGTGCAATGTCCAGAAGAAAATTAAAAATTATTAGACAGATCATGAAACAGAAAATGTTATCAATAATCAGTGAATACATCTGTAAAAATAAAACAAAAAGGATCTGAATTATGAAACTAACCGGCAAAGATGTTAAAGCAACATTATAAATAAGCACATGTATGCAAAGGAAAACACGAACATAATGAAGAAATAAATACAAAATAAAAGATTAGACATTGCAGAATAAAATGTCAGTGATCTTGAAGATGAAGCAATAGAAACTAACCATCTAAAAAAAAAACAAAAAAGCTTGAAAAATTTAAAAAAGCATCAGTGACCTGTGAGATCATTTTAAGCAGCATAACATGTTTAATTAGCATCCCAGAAAGGTGAACAAAGAAAAATGTCTGTAAAAAGTGTACCCCAAAATCGCAAATTTGAAGAAATTTGCAAATACAAATGTAAGAATATCAACACAATACAAGCAGGGTAATCACACTTTCACCCAGGCACAAGCGCGCACACACACACACACATACCAGATAATTGAAACTGAGTGATTAAAAAAAAGTCATAAAATAATTCAGTAAAAAGAAGCAGAGTAAAAACAGAGGACTGAGATAAAGGTGAGTAAAAACTGCTTATCAAAAATTATGCAAACTATAAGAAAACAGATCATTTTGAATGTACTGAATGGAAAAAAATACTGTGAAACTAGAATCTCATATCCAGCAAAAATGTCACTAAAATATAATAGGGAAACAAAAAGTTTTAGATAATTATGAAAACCAACTAATAGTGGGATTTCCTGCCAGAGATGATGTAATTATGTGAGTAAACAAAATACATTTTTATCTAATTTTTAATTCCTTTACCACATGATTTACTGTTTGAAGTAAAAATAATAACAATGTATCAAAGGATTGAAAACGTATGTAGAAATGTAAAATAACAAAATCACAAGGGTTGTCAGTAGAAAATGGAAGTATACTATTCTAAGGTTCATGCATTATACATGAAGTGAAACAGTATCATTTAAAGGTAGGCTGTGGCATGTTAAATATGAATATTATAAATCCTAGATCAAGTATTTAAATTTTTAGAAAATGCAAATAGTTTAGATAAATAAAATAAAAAATGTGTGATTAGTTTAGAAGCAATTAAGAAAAGAGGAAAGCAGGATAAGGTCATGTGAAAAAAATTATGTAGAACATGTAAAAAACTAATAGAAAGATAGTAGATTTACACACAATATAGATAAATTAAATGTAAATTGTCTAACATTCCAATTAAAAAGAGAAATTGTCAGTCTGGATAAATAAGTAAAACCCAGGCATATGCTATATATAATAAAACCATCTTAAATACAAAACAGAAATGATCAAGGTAAAATATGGAAAGAAATTTACCAGATAAACACTAAGACACTAGTCCATGTTCCTTGGCTAGATGATTGAATATTGTAAAGACGTTGATTTTCCCAAAATTGACCTATAGATTCAATATAATTACATGCTTAATTAGAGTTGGCATTTTGTAGAATTTGAAAAACTCATTTGAAAATTTATATATAAAAGCAAAAGACCAAGAATATCCAAAATAATTTTTAAAAAGATCAAAGTTCTTCAACTTATGTGGCCTATTATCAAAACTACAGTAATTATGGGAATGTGGCTCATCTGAAAGGATGGAAAAATAGATACACAGAACAGACTAAACTATACAAATAAATCCACATGTGTATGGTCAATTGAATTAAACAAAAATGCCAATGTAGTTCGATGGGTAGAAAATATCTTTTTCATTATACAGTGCTGGAACAGCTGGATAAATGTAAAAGAAAGAAAAAAAAAATTGAAAGAGAAAAATTGAGGTAATGACTTCAAATTACACATAAAAAGTGAACTTGAAAGGAATTATAGACCTATGTAAAAGCTAAAACCATGAAGTTTATAAGAGAAAACATGAGAAAATCACAAATCATCAAACTAAATAATTTGAAATTTATAAAATCTAAAATATTTATCATCATTCAAAAATTTAACGTTATGTTTTATAAATATTAACAAATTTTATGTCCTTAAAAAATTATATAAAGATTAAAAGGCAAACCACACACTGGGAGAAAATATTCACAGTACATATATTTGACAAAAGACTTGTGTACAGAATATATAAATAACTGTCAACATTCAGTAATAAGAAACAAAACAACTGAATTTATGAATAAAATAAATGTGAAATGGCCAATAAATATATGAAAAGAATGTCAAGATCTCCAGTTATCAGGAAAAGGCAAATTAAATCCACAATGAGACAAAAGGTAAAAACTCATTGGAATGGCAAAAATTAAAAAAGATTAACAGTATCAAGATTTTTGCAAGAATGTGAAGTAACTGGAATTCTTGTTGGTGAGAAGGTAAAATTGTACAATCACTTCGTACGACAGTGGAGACTTTTTAAAAAGTAAACAAAATTTATGAAGTAAAACATAAAATTGCCTTAGAACACAAAAACTCCACTTCCAGTGCATTTTTTAAAAAAGTTGGTATGTTTATGCAATAAAATATTACTTGGCAATAAAAAATAATCAATTCCTGATACAACAACATGGATGATGATGCTAAAGGAAAAACAAAACAGAGACAAAAAATAGTACAAATTATATGATTACCTTTCTGTGAAATGCAAAAAAAAGTGTAAAAAGAAACCTGTAGTGACAGAAAACACATCATTAGTTGTCTGGGGCTATGGCTGTGTGGGTATTAATAAATGAGGAGGAGCAAAAAGGAAACTTGTGGGTGATGGAAATATTTTACTTTGATTGCAGTGATTGCACAGATTTATAATTTATCAAAACTAAACTTTATGCTAAAGTGAATGCATTTCATTGTTTTTAAATTAAACGTGTAAGAAATAAACCGCACCCATACCTTATGACTTACTCACACACAAAAATAAAATTTGAGATAGATCATTGATATAAACTATGAAAGTCAGAAGTATAAAACTTAGAAAACATCAGAGAAAATCTTTTTGGTTTTAGGTAGAGCTATATTTCTTAGAACACAAACACACTATATAAAGAAAAAGATTGATAATTTGGACTTTATTTATTTTTTATTTCAGCATATTACAGGGGTACAAATGTTCAGGTTACATATATTGCCTTTGCCCCACCCAAGTCAGACCTTCAAGCTTGTCCATCCCCCAACTAGTGCACGCCGCACCAATTAGCTGTGAATGTACCCATCCCCTTCATCCCCCTCCCACCTGCCCAACACCCGATGAATATTACTACTATATGTGCATGTGGTATATGTATACCATCGAGTTCTATTCAACCACAAAAAACAATGGACTTTATTTTTTATCAAAAGACATCTTTAAGTAAATTAAAAGATACTTCACAGATTGAGACAAAACATTTATAAACCATACTTCTGACAAAGGACTTATATCTGGGCCTTACAAAGACCGCTTTGTGATGATTGGCTATTTGTATATAATGTGTGTGTGTATGTGTGTGTATGAAGTGTCTATCAAATTATTTGCAACATATGGAAACAGCTTAGTGTTCATCAACAGAAAATGGTGTAAACAGAAAGGAAGGAAGGAAGAAGAAAGAGAAGAAGAAAAAGAAAAAAAATTTTAAAAATTCATCAAATATTCATTCAAGACATACTAATGCCAGGCCTTATACTATATACTGGGAATACAATGGTGAACAAAATACAGTCCATGCTTTTTACTAAGAGTTCCTATAACCAGGATGAGAAAACTGAGTCTCAAACAGGAAAAACAGCTTGCCCAAATAAATAATGTTGATGGGTAGTGTCAAGCAAGGATTTGAATCTACCTCTGTTTTACTCTGCTCTTTCCATTATCCTATTAAACAATCCCCATCTGTCTATGGTGTCAGAGAAAGTTTGTTTATGCAGAGATACGTTTTTATAATTAAGGAGCTAATAATATTATTATTATTAATATCCAGTAATTAGTAACGCTTGTATAGTGCTTAGTAAGTGTTATGCACAGTTCTAAGCATTTTACATACATTAATTCATTTAATCTTTTTTTAAATTTCAAAGTATTATGGGGGTACAAATATTTTTGGTTACATGGATCACTTTTATAATGCTTGAGTCATGGTTATAAGTGTGCCCATCACCCAGATGGTGTTCATTGTACCCATTTAATCTTGACAATAATGCTATGAGAAAGAGAATATTAGCACCCTCTTTTTCCAGAAGTAACAATTGCATAATAGAGAGGTTATCAGGATAGTAAGAGACAGGGCTCAGATTTGATATTCAAGTGTTCTTATTCTATCTTCAGCAAATGTCAATGAAGGTCTGTGAACAAATTTGTAGGCCTATATATTAGTACCTATATATTAGTACATAGTTACTTGTGGTAAATTGATTGCATTTGCAGCTCTAATCCTCTCACTGTATCTACACCCACTGACATGGAAACTTATATAGCTTCACCAATCTGATGAGCCATGTGGCTTGATTTGGCCATGGAGTTTTAGGCATAAAAAGTGCTTATGTGATTGGGGTTGGCATAATATACCTGGGCTTGCTGATCAGACAATTAGAGAGAAATTTGGCTAGCTTGGCCCACTGTTTCAGGTCAATACCCAGTCACTCACCACACATGTGAATGTGCTAAGAAAAGACCTGAAGTTCTTCCCATCTAGACCAGTCTAAATCATTGACCTATAGACTTGTGAGCTAACAAAAAGTATTTATTGTTATACAATATTGAGTTTTGAGGTATTTTCTTACGTAGCATTATTGTAGCAATATATAGGTGATACATTACTCAACATGGTACTCACTGGCTTGAAAATGAAGATAAAATCTATTTGAACCTCTGAGTCTGTAGGATAATGATAACCTTTAGTATGAGTAGATCATTGTGCTAGATTTATTCTGAACAATCTAAGAAAAAGCTCTACCCATTGTGAGAAATATAATAAAATTATTATCCTTTTCCAATTCCTAGTGTGTGTGTGTGTGTGTGTGTGTGTGTGTGTGTGTGTACTTTACAAGTTGTCAATCGTCTCCTTTGAAACTTCAGTGCTCTGTAGGGATGTCTGAAGAGCCATCAATAGTATCAGAAGGTGAGAGGCAATGGTGATAGGCAGGGAAGGTGAGCAGATCTTCTTTCTCAAGTTTGATCAGAGTAATCCATTTTGTCTATTTTGCACACTGGTGTTCCAGATTTGAAGAAAGGATAGAAAAAGATCTACAAAAGAGTGACATCAAACACTTCAACTGGGACATGAAGTACTAGAAAACATTGTGACAATGTAAAATGATTCTAAGATAAAATAATTTTAACCTAAACTCTATGCCAGGCCAACTCTCTTTTAAGAATTAAGGTACAATAAAGAGTATTTTAACTTTATTTGAACTCTCACTGGAAAAAAAATAAAGTAGGACTTTGCTTGAGGACATACTCAAGCAAAATGGAAACTGTTCGATATGTCTAAAAAAGGAGGGAGTATGTGGGTTTTAAGAAACTGCAGTGAATAAAAAATGAGAACATAAAAAAAGAAAAAAGGATTTTCTGACAAATATATTATAGACAGAGGGATGATAGATAGATTACAGATCAGTGTATAAGGGGCCACTATTCTAGCTTAATCCCATCATTTTGCAGATGAAGAAGAGGCTCAAGGTTTAGGTAGTAGGGAAGGAAAATGATATTTATTAAGCACTCATGTGCTCACCATTTTTATGTATTATTCATTTTAACATCACAACCTTGGGAGATACAGACTATTCATCTATTTTTTTTTTTTTTTTACTATAAGATGCTAATTGATTTGTTCATGTTCACACAGCTGGTAGGAGATAGAACCAGAATTGTTCCCCTTTTTTCCCTAATATCTTCACTATACCAAAGGGAAGTGATTTGTTTCAGTTCCCATAACAAGTTGAACATCAGAACCACAAGTAGGGAACTGAAGTCTTATGGTTCAATATCTGGAGGCTGTTCTATTTTTTAGAAGAAAATGCCCAAAGTAATCATGAAATGAATGTCCTGCCTGCAAAGACACCAAAACAGATAACAGAAACAACTGGAAACCAACTAACAGCATCAATTTCAAAACATCCTTTAATGAATAAGAAGATAAATAGCATCATGAATACTAATGTATTGCCAGCCTCTCTTTGGTAGCTTGCCATAACTGTTAGTGAATTGCACTCAATAAGATTTTACAGCCATTAATTCAACCACTCACTTGGCCTACATCAGAGGAACTATATAGTCTGGGCTAGTCCCAACTGGTAAACATAGATGCAGGAACACAATATGAATAATAATTACAAAAATATGTAGCATATACCAGGTACTGGGCTAAGATATTTTATGCATAATTTTATGTAAGCTTCACCACAACCCCTTAAGTTCATTAACTCTATTTTGTGTAACTGATCAACCTGATCAAGATACAAAACTATTCAGTGTAAATCCATAATTTGGTTCTAGAACCTCTAGAACCTTCCTTTTACTGGCTCTGAGACTAATAAAATTACTGAATTTTTTGAGCCAAATTCTAGCTTTTTAAAAATGGCATATTACTTACCTTAAGTGGTCCTTTGCAGGATTAAATTGTATATACAAAATATATAAAAATATATATAGAATATATGCAAGCATATAATATGGTGCTCAATGAATAAAAAGAACACAAAATAATACTAACATTATTGTTAATGATATTTATCACTCTTTATTATTAATAAAATCATTTGAATCCCAGATTAACTTTTTTAACTCTTATACATTTTTAAAATTTTATTAATATCACTTGTTTACCTGCTACCTTTGTCTCTGTGTCTTTTGGATTTATGTGCTGGTTCTGAGTTCCTGTCTGGATCCCAGTTTGGAGCACTTCTCTCACTTTGATCCTGCTGCCCCATCCCCAGGGCTGTTATGTTCATATTAACTTAATGCTCCATAACCAAGAGCATCTGTACAGATGCTATTTGTTATTAGGGATTAGGACCACAGGGATGAGACTCTAAGCCCAAGAATCAGGAGGTCCAACGTGCTGACCAGCAAGCACGCTAGCAGAGTTCTTGTTCTCAAGATTATCTGGCAGAGTCTTAAACACAAGGAACAAGAATCAGGTAATAGTACAAATTTACAAACCAGGAACTAGTGTTTCAACTGAAAGGTAAGAAGTCCCTAATTTTTAGAACTACTACATAAATTTGAGCCAGAGTAAGACCAAAGCCATTTGATGCTTCTTCTAAGAATGTTTTCTTGGAGTTATTTAAATATCTGTTTCTAGGATTGGCCCTAAGTTTTGAGCTGGTCTAAGCAAACAGGTGGTTTCAAATAGTTCCAGGTATGAGGAAGAACTTAAGATCAGGCAGGGCCTGACAACGTATTGCCATTTTTTTCTATTAATATTTGATCATCTAGAAAATAGGAACAATATATACCCCACCCTACTCAAGGTATGTGAAAGGATCAAATGATACTATGTATGTGAACCGGCTACGTAAAGCATACAAATTTTTATCTTAACTGGCCTTAATTTTTCATAGGATTTTTTGCCTTCAAAGATTCTGTGCATTCTGCTTATTGTGTTCATTTATTAGTTTCTGTGTCTCCTTATCACATTGTGAGATTCTTAGGGTAAGGAATCTGTATTTGTTTTGTTCACTGACAGATACCAAACATTAATCAATTAAAGGATGTTTAATATATTTAGACAGGAAAGAAAAATTTGTTAAATTATAATATATGTTAATTTTTATTATTATTTAATTGATATTGGTTAAGATAGCATCCATTTCCATTGACAAGGTTATCTTTATACAGAAAATTTCTAGAGATACAGCTTTAACTCAAGGAGTGGCTAAAATGGTAAGAATTTTGAGTTTTATCTCAGGTTGAAGACAGACTTGTTTCTGGACCGGTAAACCACATAGAGTTCCTCAAATTACATAAACTAGCCAATAACTCATCTGCCTAAGAGGCTTGCTAGCCTTAGCCACAGCAAAAATTACAGAATTTCCAGAGGCCAAATAGCTTCATATTTATTCCTGAATCTAGTTACAGCATGTACACACAACTCCACTTAACTAGAATCATTTTAAACATGCTTGAATTTGGCCAAGCAAATGTCTATATTGGATCAGTAGTAACACCAGTTCCCTAAATACAGGCCTTTCCAGCTGGTCATTCTGGCTCTACATAATCCCAGACTGGAGGAGATTGGAATGTGAAAGTACTATGTGATTGTTTCAATCGCCTTCTCCAGGGTTGGGCTCTCATTTTCTTTTCTTATGTGCCACAATCTGCATTTAAACATGAACAAATATATTTTTTTGAAGAAGAGAATAAAATACTTACTCTGACAGTTCAATGACTAATAGATTTCTAATAAACTAGAAAAATTAGGATCACATGTACAAGTACCTCATTCATCCACCCATCCAATATTAGAGGTAAGTATAGACAGATGTAGCAACATATAGTCTTCAGATAAGTGAGGACAGCTTCTAGCAAGAAGTGACATCTGAAAGATGTGCAAAGGCCCAGAGGTGTCAGGAAGCATCAGAAATTCAGGAAAATACAAGTATTCAGCAAGACTGGGGTATAGGGCAAGTAGGACTTTTGCATGTTATTGAAGGGCACTGCACTGAGATCCTTGGCAGCTTCAGATTTCTAGAAAGCATGATATACCCCAAGGTATTGCCTAAAAATAAAAATAGATGACATTTACTGAGGACAGACTTAGTGCTAGACACAGGTAACTTGCCCCAAGGTCACATAGTAAAGTGATACAGCCAGGATGGGAACCCAGTCTGGCCATAAGACCATGTTCTCATCAAATACATTCTAAACTATTGGCAAAGCCTTCAAACCTAAAGGCTATGAAGGATCACTGACATAATGGAAAGGTCCCCTTCTGAGGTACTCTCACTGTGCATCTCTTGCATGGGTGGAAATGCATTGTGTTCTCCTCCCCCAAAGGGCAGAGTGCAATGTCTTCTCTGTGGGCATGTTGCTGCATCCAAAGCCCTCCCAGTGGCTGAGCAGATGCCCTGCCAGATGGTAGCCACTTGGACCTGGGCCCCACTGTGGCAGGTGGCCAGGACAATAGCCTTGTAACAGTTGTAAATGTCATCATCTCTCACAGACTGGACAGCTGGAAAGAATGCCCAGAGCAAAGCAGGTGCTGACCATATAGCACATGGTTTTGCCACCCAGAAGGAAGAAAATCAGCATTTCAGGGCACGTCCAGCTCTGTGCCTTTGGAATATTTCTCCTTACTGCACTAACAACAGGATCCATTACACCTGAAAAGCAGAAGAAACATCAAGGAAAAAATGTGATTATATATTTACAAACATTTCTGCTTACCTCAGTCCCCTGACTTCTGGCTACCCAGGCTTTCCTAATCTATCTCTTGCCTACCTATTCATCTTTCTCTTTCTTTGTTCAAGTTGCATATGTGTGTCTTCCTCTGTAAAAGCTTCCCTGATCTTGCTCAAAGTTAAATAATAGAAAGCTCTGCCCTTTGGGTCTCAGGCTTGTAGGGAAAAAAATAGCATGTGATAAGGTGCAAATGTAGATTAATATGTAAAAAGCACTACATGGCCTAAAGGAGAAAACGATCTTGGCAGATCACAGAAAGCTTCACTGAGGAATAAATGCTTGGTATGGGTCTCAAAATATGATCAGAATTCACTAGGCAGGCAGGAATTTGAAGGGAATCAACGTAAACAATAGTAAGAGCAGAGGCTGAAAGGTAGCACTGAACAGTGAAATAAGGCCACAGTGCAGAAAGCTTTATGGAAAATATATCAGTTTGCTTTTGCTGTGTAACAAACTACACTGAAACTCAAAAGTAAAGAATAAACTGTGGGATTCTGGTTATGCCATCTGGACTTACTCATTTGCAGGGAGTTCTGCTCTAGGCAATGTCTGGCTGGGCAAACTCTACCCCACTTGTTCATCCTCCTCCTCCCAGGGCCAGCAGGACAGGCTAGTCCTTCTCATGGTGGACATGGAAGCACAAGAGCAAATCAGGCCAGTAATCCAAGTAGTTTTCAAGATGCTGCTTGTGTCACATATGCTAGCATCTCTTTAACAAAAGCATGTTGCAAGGTTGAACATTGAGTCGAGGAGTGAAGAAGTGAGCCCCACCCTCAGTGGGAGGGCACTGTGCTACGTGGGTACAGGAAACACTGAAGCATCAGAGATACCAATATATTTATATATGGGAGGCAACCAAGAGGTGACTCTGGTTATGACGTGTGAATCAGATCATGAGATGCTTTATGAACCATGCTAATGAAATTTTCATTTCATCCCATCCTGTAGGAAACATAGGCACTGAAGTATTTTAAATGAAGAAATGATGTGGTTGCATATATATTTTAGGAAGATCTCTCTGGCCTCTATATAGAAGATACTTTACTGGGTATCAGAAACAGAGCAACTAAGAAGCTTAGAGTCTTAAAATAAAGGTTTTAGGTAAGACAGCAGCAGTAGCAGAGACATAGAGATAAGGAGATTTGGGTGGTACATAAAAAATAATACAATACATGGTATCCAGAAACTGGTATAAAGGCAGTGGTGAGGGAAAGAGGGAAGCTCAAGATATTTGTCTTAACTGATTTGGCTGAGGACTGCATTATACAAAAACTCAGAAGACGTAAGAGGCAAAAGACATATGCAAAGAAAATAATGCGTCAAGTGTCCTTATCATAAAAGGGTGTTGAATTTTGTCAAATGCCTTTTCTGCGTCGATTGAGAGTATCATACAGTTTTTGTTTTTGCTTCTGTTTATGTGGTGACTTACATTTATAGATTTGCGTATGTTGAACCATCCCTGCATCTCTGGAATGAAGCCCACTTGGTCATGGTGGATTATTTTCTTAATAAGCACCTGGATTCGGTTAGCTAGAATCTTGTTGAGAATTTTTGCATCTATATTCATAAGAGAAATCGGTCTGTAGTTTTCCTTTTTTGATGCATCCTTTCCTGGTTTTGGTATCAGAGTTATGTTGGCTTCATAAAACGTGTTGGGGAGGAGTCCATCCTTCTCGATGTTGTGGAATAATTTGTGCAGGATGGGCTCCAGTTCTCCTTTGTAGGTGTGGTAAAATTCGGGCGTGAAAGCATTCCAACTTAGAACCGGAACCAGACAAGGTTGCCCACTAT
>RJWJ010016977.1:0-33682 GCA_004363605.1 Indri indri
GTCATACTGCTATGATTCCCGGATCTCAAGTTTGATTTGGCCTATTAAGAATAAAGTTGTCCCAGTGTGCACTTAAACCATTCTTGAAACCTGAAAAAATTACGTAACTCAGCTTGGAAACCCACAACTTTGTAGGTCATACACACACCGACGATGCCTTTTTATTACCTCTTTTATTCTAACAACATTCTCACCCCCTCCCCATTTATAGTAATCCATCTTAGGGATGCGTAATTCATCCAATTAATTACCTATTGCATCGAAATCTGGCATTTTAACTGACATGAGCTTTCTTTACAAATTTTGTCCTGTGTGTGTGTGTGTATACTCTGTTACAGAGAATGTTCATTTGAGTGGAGGCTGGGGCAGAGATGGAGAGGGTGGGATGGCCAGCAACATGTGCAGTATGCCTCCCATATGACTGAGCCTGGATGTGCCTGCTATGGAATTTCCTCTGGTCATTAATCATAGACATATTCATTACTGGAACCCTGTTTTTCCCCTGATGTGTGTTAAATCATGTATTTTCCATCCTGACATAAGCAATTAAGTTTTGACTTATTTACATATCCCTGTTTTACCTCCACTTATTGCAAAAGATAAGTGACATGGAATGAACTCATGGGTCAACACAATTGTAGTAATTAAGACAATGCACTCAGCGGCAAAACTAAAACCTGGAACTGGAAAACTTGTTTTCACTGTCTTCTTCTTGGATCATTTGAAATATAGAGAAAAAAAAATCAAGCAATCTACATCGACATAAGATTAAATTCAATAACGTATTAGTGACACTAAATATGCTGTAGACAGAAACCTTGTAAGAGATTCAAAATAGACTCAAGTAGAGCAAGCACATGTCCTAAATCAATCCATTACCCAAAACAGTGTGTTCCATTCCAACCTTTTTCCAAGCACAAGGCCCATCTCCATCTTTTTTTCTTTATTGGTCACATCGTTTCCATGCTGACATGAATTAAAAAGAGCTTGGCTCTGTTCTGCCTCAATAATTTGAATACGTTTTGTATTTCTACTTTTGCTATCATGAAACTTTTTATTGCTATCTGATAGTCCCTGGAATCTCTGTATCCAAAATGGAGAAGTAATAAAGATCCAAATAAAACCACTAAAACCCTAGATGACAGCTCAAGAAATTGTCAATGTCTCATTTTTAATTTCAATTATTATTTGGTTCCTTGAATCTTCAATGTGATTCCATCACTTTAAAGTGACCCATCCACTCTCTGCAATAGTTTTCCAGTGTAAAACTGATCTAGCCACTGCCAGGTGGAAAGGCTTACGTCTTTTTTCCTCCTAAAGAGAAGAATTTGAGATTTGATTCTATTGGAAGTACATGATTGTTGTTCTTCCAAAATGTGCAGGTCATGCTGTATATTGCTGCAGAAGTATTTGTACTGGTCCATGGCTTCAACCCAGAATGCCTCTTGCCAGCCTGAAAGAACAAGTTATAAAGTTACTCCAGAGACATACGCTCAACTTTGCATCTCATTCTCGACCTGTGGTCAGTTTTGAAATTTAACCTAGTTCTTAAAAATTTTGTTTAGGAACTAAGATGAAAGACCTAAACAGACTTGGGTAAAAAAAAAAAAAAAATGCTGAAGGAGTGGGGATGATTTTTCTTGATGAGGGACTCTTGTCTTCAAGGCTACAAAGAGGGTTATGACAAGGATGGTAACCACAAGTTGTATATTTTCTTTGAACACCAGCCAAGAGAAGTTGATCAACTTTTAGCTGAAAACAGGCTAGAAATAAGTTAAGAACTTTCTTACTTTAAATTGTTATGCTTTTAATTGTATTAAAGACACATTTCTCCTTCTATATTAAAAAAGAAGAAGAATGGAGATTTGTATTCCATTTTATTCCACTCTAACTCAATTTAGGAAGATAAATTGAAGTATTATTCAAACTTCTCTTTTTCTAGCCCTAAGAAATATTTCAATCTATTGCTACTGCCAAGAGCTCCAGAAGCAAGTCATCATCATGAATAGATGGTAAAATAAATTCAGGATCATCCTTGAAATCCAGGATGATGAGGCACGTTGCCATCAGATTTGGCCCCCCGGTTTCCATCACACCACAGTTGGGCAGCAAAAGGTCAATATACAGCCATTTTTAGGCCTGAAAGATAGAGCCCTTGAAAATTGCAGACCATTTGCTGTTGTCCCACAGTAATTGCGGGAAGAGTTTTGGAAGATCTTCTGAGAAAGCCAATGTAGTAAGAATGGAGAGAGAAAGCCACAATTTGAATAAAGGAAACCCAAGAGGGCTACAGGAAGTAAAGAAATGACAGGAGTTCCTCCTCCCCTGTGGTGGGGGCTGCAAATAGCTGGGCTTTATGATACTCACTGACAGGACCTCATGTTTTGGACAACCATTCAACAGTTTCGTTCTGTTCAACAGACATCAATCAATGTTCCGCATACTGCACTAGATTCTGGGGATACAGCAATGAAATACATCCGGTATCTCTCCCCACATGACTTAAACTCTAAATGAAGCCACAGGTGAGTTCACCAATAATCATTCTTCGCCTCTCTCTTCACCTGAATAAGTGCAGCTCAGCCTCCAGGGGCAGCCTACATGTCTCCTCCTCAGCAGAAAGCACCCTTGACCTTACTGACCACGCTTGGTCTCCGTGTGTTTCTATTTTGCAGCACTTTTCACATTTGTCATTTAAGAATGTATTTGTGCCAATATTTTCGAATATACATCTCTTCTATAAAGGAAACCATCTGGCCGTGTCAATGCAGGCTTCCCAGCACACAGGACAATGCCTGACACACAGGAGATGTTCAAAAGTAAACTCAACGGGTGAGTGAGAGGTAGTAAAAGCAGTGGTGAAGGTATGCACAGGGTACTACAAAAGCACATAAAAGGAGAACTATTCTGTGTCCTGAAAATGATAACCAATCTGAATCTTAAAAGGATGAGTTAATGTTACCCAGGTAAGAAAGGAGGAAACAGGTGCATCCAACTGTGAAAGCACCAGGTTAACTTTCCAAAGAAGGAAACGGCTTGCACCATGTGTGTAATTACAAGCAATGCAGCGTGACTGGCATGGAAATTGTGAGGGAAGAAACAGCAGAAGACGAAGTTCGAGAATACAGAAGATCCTACAAGTCATTGCAAAAAATCTTTGACTTTGTCTATGGCAATGAGGAGCCTTTGAAGAGTTTGAAGTCAAGAAGTAATAGGGCCAGAATGTCAAGGTACCATTCTACAGACAAAGCAGGGAAATAAAGACTCCAATACCAGACACACATTGAAGACATAAGGCTCAAAGCCAGTTCTCCCTAGGAGAGGCCCTATGGCAATCGATTTGGAGGTCCACAGTGCATAAGCTTATATTACTCTCAATGACAACATTAGCTAAGTATATTGCATGTGCCCAGCTCTTGTGAGGTTACAGGCCAAGTAAAAGAATTTAGTTAAGGAAGCAAAACACCTACGGAAAAGCCAGAGAACAAAAATATACATAAGTAAGTAACATGATATAAATTGAAAAAGAAGCTCAGGATAAAGGGGGACCAAAGTTGTGCAGGGTAAGCGGGGAAAGACTCTTTTTAAGAGGTGAGTTTCTCTGGTTCTTTAAGGAAGTGATGGAGAGAAGAGACTGACTTCTTTTTTTTAATCATCTTAACTTTGATGGTTGCTTTGCGGTTGTGTAGAAGAATGTCCTTATTTGTAGGAAATGCACACTAAAGTCCTCAAATGATGTGTTTAAGTTGGGGGTATGGGGCAAACACATTAGGACAAGGCGTCAGCAATGTACAGCACTCTCAAATTTAAAAAAAAAAAAATTCTTGGAGAGCAACAGGGAGGGTGCTCAGGCGGGAGCCACTTGGGGGACCCACCTAGTGGAGGAAGCTGCCAAATGGAAGAAGGCCGCCTGGGTGCTTTGGATGGGCTATCGGAGGAGACAAACAGCGTGTGTGATAGTAGATCTCATCTATTTGCTATAGTAAAACTATTGTGTAAACCTTAAAGACTGGTCACTTCCCATTCCTGCTGAATTCAGTGGAGTGAGCAAGGTAGGAGCAGTCCCGGCTGGGGTGGGATGGGTGGCAGCTGTGAGAGCTCAGGAAAGGGTGTCAGAGTCTCGGCAAGGTGAGGACTCCTGCCACCCCCCCAACCACTGGGAAGGCAGCTGTTCGAGGGAACTGGAACCTGCTGAGCAGAGCAAAGGGACCTCCACATAGAGGCACCGGAGGCAAGTGCCAGAGACTGATTTTTTTTAAATTTTGAAATGCACCTTTATTATTTCAGTTGAATTCATATTATTGCTGGAATTAATCCAATTCATTCATTCGTTTAAATTGTAACATGATATTTGGGGACCATTTTAGAGACTAGATGAGACTGACTTTTTTGGTTGTTTTTTTACCATCTTAACTTCGATGATTGCTTTGCGGTTGTGTAGAATTACGTCCTTGTTTGTAGGTGATGCACACTGAAATACTCAAACAGTGTGTCTGAGTGGGGGGGCAAACACGTTAGGACGAGGTGTCAGCAATGTGTAGTACTCTCAAATTTTAAAAAAATCTTAAAGACTGGTAATTTATGGGTACTTATCTATAAATTTGAGCTAAATCACAGACATATCACACAAAAAACCATTTTAGAAAATATTTGGGTGTGATATTTTAAATTCTGTCTGTGCAGAAATAGAAAAGGAAAGAAAAATGAAAAAAAGAACAAAGAGGGAGCCTTAAAATCCAAACCGTACTTAGATAACCCCAGAAATGTCTCAGTCCCTGAGCTTTGTCTTATTAAGTGAAATCAGTCTTAATTTTCCTGTTCATCTCTCTCAGATTCATTCATCCAGTCACTTGAGAAGGACTGGACTTCCATGTGCCCAGAACTGTGCTAGGTGCTGGGGATAGAATGGTGGGGAAGAGAGCCAGCCCCTGCCTGTGTCGCAGGTCGCTGTTGTCATTGTTGCAGTCTAGCCCATCAATAAACGATAACCACAGTGTCTGATAAAGTCCCCAAAGGTGCCAAGCAGAGCCCTTGGGCTTGCTGTTTCCAGCCCAAAAAATCTCTTTCTCCAGGCACCTGCAACATGCCCACCCCTTCATTCATTCAGCCCTTCTTTGATCATTTTATAAAGCAGAATGTCCTCTCCTCTGTCACTATCAACTGCCTTATTCTGCTTTTCTTTCTTCATATCACTTCTTCATCTCACTCTGTGAGAACGGGATTTGATCTATTTTACTGATATATTTCCAGCAATCATTAGCTGCTACAGGGGGCTCAGTCAATACTTGTTGAATGAACAACTGAATGAATTAACGCTATGAGTGGGGAAGGACAGAATGCTTTGCGACCACAAATGGAACACCTATGTGTGCCTGGGGGAGGAGGGCAATAAGGACAGGCTTTATAGAGGAAGGGACATCTATGCAGACACCTAAAAATCCCATAGAAATCAGCCAAGTGTCAAGTGTTAAGGTAGGCTGCTGTGGGCTGGGGCTGTCAAAAGCTGGTCTTTGTCCATCAGACCCACTGCTCTCCCAGAGCATCATTTAATGTCACACTTCTATTCTGTGACAGTATCCCCATCTCTCTGCCACTCCCTTCCCTGTTCCTGTTCTACCAAAAATGTCAACACTACCCTCACTGCCAGGCAGCTATTCCCTCTAATCTGGTGACAGCCCCCCACCGAGGGCTGACAAGGAATTATTCTTCACAAGATAGGACTAGGAGCTTGACACATGGGTTCAAACCCCAATTATGTCACTTACTAGATGTGTGACCATAGGCAAGTTTCTTCTCTCTCTCTCTCTGAAACTTCTTACTAAGAAAACCTGGCAAATAAGAATCCTTATTTCACAGAGTTGGATCAAGTGAAAACACTTTATAATCTGCCACTAATTTGTACCACACAACTCAGACATATGGTCTGGAATGAAAGATGGCAGCCACAGGCAATAAGGGCTATCTCTGTATACAAAATGACAGCACCTTGTCAGCAAAAGACATCGGAGAGAAGATTCAGGTTCCCACTTAAAGCTCTCACCTTTTATCTCTACCTCAATAAGCTAGAGTCCAGCACATTCCGATGGAGCACGTTTCCTGCATACAGCTGTCCCTTCCCCAGAGCTACACTCAATAGGTCCTGCCTTACCCCTTCTTCAGAGAGTAATGTCTAAGAGTGAAGGTACTTGTGCTTTAATCCTGGCACAACTATTTACTGTCTGGGCAACACAGCTGCCACCTGCCGCCAGTGCCAGAGAGAAAGGACAGCCCCATGTGAGCTTGGGAAGTCACTATTGTGAAGAATCGGAATCCTTTGCCCAGAACAGGTGGCTGAGAAGTAGAATATGATGAATCTTACCGCTGTTTCATTGGGCTTTCCCATATTTATGGGGAGCTGGCATTTCTCATTCATCCAAAAGAAGAAAGAAAAAAAGAAAACATCCAAAGATCGGTCATTCTACTACTAAAGAAGATAACATTTTATCAACTTTTCTTGGATATCTCACATAGGCTTCCTTCCAAAAGCACTTGAAACTTAATTTAGTCAATGACTGGCCAAAGGGAGCAATGTGACCATTGCAATTTATGATTCACCAAGTGACACTTATAATAAAGGTAATAATGTAGCAATAATAGTAATAACAAACATTTATTATATACATACTGCGGGCAATGTTTTATCAAAAATGCTTTACAGACAATATCTCATTGTAAACCTTACAAACACCCTAGGAGGTATTATCCCCATTTTACAGAAGGGAAAACCATCCCCAAGGTTTCTAATAACAGGAAATCAGGGCGATTTCAGTAGAAGAGTCAAGCCAAGAAAAATATGAATTCAGCAGACAGTCGGAAATCTGTCAGGAAATTACATCCCTAGTCGCTTTATCACTTGGCACCAAGAACACGTCCACTTACTGTATGAGTTTCTAGTAATATAGAAAACATTCCAGTCCTTAGAAATGTCCAAATAAAGAGCAACTCATATGAAGGGAGACTTAAAGTTGAGTCACTTTCTATGGCTCCAAAATTTAGATCCATATTTTAATATTGCTTCTGTCATGCCTATATTAATTGGAATTACATTCAGCAAGTCGCTTAGAAGTGGTGTCAGTGATCAGTGACAGCTGTATAGGGATTTTTGATATGCAAAGCACTTTTTATGCATTATCTCATCTTATTCTTTCAATGATGGTGAGAAATAGATGTGTGTGCTCCCTTTTTATACATAAAATTGAGGCTGAAGGATGTCCTCAAGCCCCAGAACTGGGTACCAAGCCCTGCACTCTGTCTCACATCCCATCTTCTTTATGCGGTATCAGGCTTTCATCTTTTAATAAGATGGAGAACCCAGATCTCTGCACAGGGTAAACTTCAGTTCCACAGCCACACGTTAGATATCCAACCAGGCCAAAGGACTTATAAGAGCATGTCCTTGTGTGTAGATGTATGAAACAGAGCTTGTGGGTTAACTGGCGTTCAGATTGGGCCAAACACCTGTAAACTTTACTGCAAACGCTAAACATCATTGTGGCACATAGATGTCTTTTTTTTTTTTTTTTTTTTTGAGACAGAGTTTCACTCTGTTGCCCGGGCTAGAGTGCTGTGGCATCAGCCTAGCTCACGGCAACCTCAAACTCCCGGGCTCAAGCAATCCTCCTGCCTCAGACTTCCAAGAAGCTGGGACTACAGGCATGTGCCACCATGCCCAGCTAATTTCTTCTATATATTTTTAGTTGTCCAGCTAATTTCTTTCTATTTTTTTAGTAGAGACAGAGTCTCGCTCTTGCTCAGGCTGGTCTCGAACTGCTGAGCTCAAACGATCCACCTGCCTCGGCCTCCCAGAGTGCTAGGATTACAGGTGTGAGTCACCATGCCAGGCCTAGATGTCTTTTATGTGCCAGAAAACACAGACTTTGGACAAACTCAGAGGAAATGCTGTTGACATTGTTGTTGTTTTCCTTCTTGTTGCTTTAGTCCAGATTGGCTAGCAGTCAAAGGAACAAGGTTCTCCTCTCCCCCTCCAGTCTTCAACATTTCAACTGAAAAGAAAAGCATTTACATTGCATTTTTAAAAATCCCATTAAGTGATTAGAGATTAGAGACATTTCCTGAGGTCTAGTAGAGAAAGAGAATGAAGGTTCCTGAACCAGTAGTTGAAACATAATTCACGCATCCCTGACAGGTAAGCAGGAAAAGAGTTAACATTGGAGTCATCCAGTTTCACTCTGGAATGCCCCTCTGAGCTTGAGGAAACCCATGTCATCACCTTCCCACCATTCAGTAGTCATGGTTATTAGTGGCGTCCAAAGATACTCAAAGCCATATTTCAGTCACATGGGGCCAAACAATGGAATTCCTGCTCTCAAGGACAGAGGAAGACTCTAATTTTATTTCCCAGTTAGCACGCACGCAATTTCTCCCCAAGATATTTGTTATTCAAAGCACTGCCTAAACCTGAGTGCTAAGATGTGAAACACCTATCTCTGATGTTCTGTGGCCTCCTGAGGGGACTGGGCTGTGACCCCACTTGGCTTCTCTGGTCAACACGGACTTTCAGCCCTGAGCATCCCTGGCTCACAGGTTGAGGGCAAAACCCCAGACAATCCCTGGGCCCCTTATGGATGTGGTCCTGTGACGGTGTAAATCGAGAGCTCCACTAGAATTGGAACGTGGGGCTCTGAGCATGTCACAGCTGATATTGTGGCTTCTTTAGATCTGGAGCAATTCAGGGAGGTACAGAGAGGAAAAAGAAAAGATGGATGCAGCTCCTGGAAACAACTGGCAAGATCTTAGAAGAGAGAAATATTTTTAATGCCTTAAGGAAAGCACAAAAGAGAAAGCATCAATCGCTGCTGCAAGGAAACCTTCCCTGATTGCATTATCATAGAAATATCCTCCTTCCCCCACACCTTCTGCGCCTCGCCTGACTGTCATGTCATGCTGGTTATATACAATTTCACTGCCAGAGTGAAACGTTCACATGCAGGTTGCTCTTATTTATTTGTTGACACTCAGAATCCTGATATCTCTGAGAGCGATACTGCTTCCAGGAGTCTCTCCTGCTATTTACACATCCATGTTGTCCATATTGGCTTATAAGCCCCAGTGGCACAGAAATGATCCCCATTGAGCTGGTTTAATGTATCAATAAACACAAATATTCTTACCTTACTTTGTAATCTCAATCCTCCTTCCTTGTGTGCTTTCTTGTGTAAGTCCAAGTTAGAAATTATTAGAGGCTACTGTGTACTTTCTGAAACCCACTGAGCTATCCTTGATGCAAAAGGGAAACAGCCCCCTTCAGCTGCTAGTGAAAAGCCCTTCTGTTAGACAAACTCCCTCTCTATAATTAGCTCACACTGCTTTCAATCTTTGGCAGCAGTAACAAATAGGCCATTTCAAATATGCAGAGTTGAGAAAGGTACAAGGAAAACGAGCACGAGAGCACATGGCTACTGATGGGGGCATTTACTTCTGCATACTACACAGAGTGCATATTTTGTCATTTTTATCTGCTAAGAGTATGCAGAGAACTGAGAAATAGACATGGCATCTGGCTGTGAATTGCAACTATCTTTTCTGAGAACATTCGCCTTAGAGATTTACTGTATCATAATAAAGCATCTTGTTCTCCCAGTATAATCAGAACTGTTTTTAACACACTACAGATGATAACCCTTTTGCTTCGATGCACCATGCCTGAGTCTCTTTCACTAGGTTCTCCTTTTTTTCTACAATGGCACGTATAGCCATCATGCCATAAAAAAGAGCAGCACAGTGCCCTGATGCCACATCCAGTCTCCTAACCTAGGGGAGCCCCAGGGCATCCAAGCTCATCCAGGGTTTATCAAGATCCATCTGGGAGCAGCAAGGTCAACTAACCAGAGGCAGGGGTGAGGGAGGGGAGTTAACATCTACTGAGAGCCCATCGTGCTGCAAGAGCTGCAATTTTGTCCCCTGGAGCCCTCATAACCACCCTAGGAGGTGTACTTTCTCCATTTCACATATGAGAAAACTAATGATGAAAAAGTTTAACAAACTAGCCAATGGCACATGATTTTTCAAGCCCAGATCTGGGGTCAAATGCCACGCTCTTTCCACTGTATCACATTGCTCCGATTCTGGAGCATAGGCACAGGGTATGGGAAAATGAGAAATTTTAGGAGTTGGTATTTTATCATAAAGGCAAGAATAAGTCATTGCTCACATTAAATTTTTTCTTATATATACCAGTCTGGAAAGAATGTAGAAAACTTATTGAAGGAGGATAAAACTGAAGATAAGGAGCCCACTAAGATAGTTACTGCAATATTTCAAGAGAGGGTTGATAAGGGATGGAAATAGTCATATATCAGCTAGGCTTACTTGATTTCAAGCAACATAAACAAGCAAAAACAGGCGTTCAAACCTGCTATTTTAGAAGAGCTTTTATCAGAAGGGTTTGGAGGGCTCATATGAGTGACAGGAGGCAGGAGAACCAGTCTTGAGAACATACCAGAACCAAAAGCTCCACAAGGCCAGGGACAGGGAGAGATGCCCTGATGCAGTCTGGTTGGGACACTTCGATCACCACCCTGCAACAAGTGGCCTTCAGCCATTCCTCTGTCCTTCGACCTCTCACTCAGGTTTCAGAGACCTGGAACAGAGCAGCTAGCTGACCAAATTTAGTTCATGCGCCAGAGATCTAGTTTGAGGAAACGGGCAAGGAGAGCATCTGGTACTCTGGGATTCCGTAGTAGATTGCAGGTACCTGGATTGCCTCCCAACAAGAGGACACACGATGAATGAGAGGTATCCCCAGTGTAAATCAGAGTGCTATTCAGAAGACAGGAGGATGCTGGGCTGCCAAAATAAAAGATAAAAATAATCAGTGTGCAGAAGAAGCATTAACAGTGGATCTGAGGAAGAAAGAATAGCATTTAAAGTGCTATAAGCATCAAACACGTATTGAGAACCGACTGTGTGTGAGGCAGTAGTCTACTGCTATTAGAGATATATGGAAGTGTAAGGCACTGGCTCGGACCTTAAGAGGCTCACACAAATACAAGATATGAACACCAGAAACATAAGTGACAGTATCAGTCACACATATTATGTGCTAGATAAATGGTGCAGATGATAACCCATGAGATTCAGAGAATGGCAAGATTGCCAAATCTAAAATAATTAGGAAAGTCATCCCAAGCACAGTGAAACTCAAATAGCATGTATAATTGGGGCCAACAGACTAGAAAAGAGAACATTCTAGGCAGGGAGGATGATCTAAGCAGAGTCGTGGCTATGCAATCTACGCAGGGCATTTAGGAATCAATTCACGCATCGCGGTCCAGGAGAAACAGTCCATGTAAGGAACCATTCCTAACTGAGAGTCAAGGATATTCAAAATGCAACAAAGTGCATCTTCCCTTCTCTTTCTTTAGCTGACTTTGGTCAATCAGTCAGCAGTTCCATTTTAAGACTTTAGGGAGGAAAGTAAGGAAGGTGCTCTATTTGCAAGACTGAGAGGTTGGGCTCAAATGTGTCAGTGGTAGTGAGGGAAGAAAGAAAACAGATCCGAGAGGGAAGGGCATTGCATGCCAAGTTCCTGATTCCCCTTCCTGGACCAGGGCCAAACTCCTGCAGCTCACTGTCAGGCCGCCAGTGCCCTGGTCCACCCCACCTGCCCCATTATCCTCCCTGCTCTTGCTCCTCTCCACCCTTCAGCAACACGGGCTCTCACCTGTCTGCACAGCCAAGCCCCAGGAAGAGGGATGGATCCTCCTGAATCCTGGCCTCCCAGTGGCAGGGGTCTTTTGTCCTGGTGGCTGGTTCAACATCAGAACTAGACCCAATAGGACCACCCCCCCCACACTCCAGGGCTTGTTCAGCCTCCCCACATTCCTTAAGTGGTACTGCAGATGGTGTGAAAAATGAGCTTGGCCATTGTGAATAGTGCTGCGATGAACATAGGTGTGCTAATATCTCTTCAAGGTCCCGATTTCAACATTTTTGGATAAATACCCAGAAGTGGGATTGTTGGATCACATGTCAGTTCTATTTTTAATTTTTTGAGTAACTTCCATACTTTTTTCCATAACTGCTGCACCCTTTTGTATTTCCAACAGTGTGCAAGGGTTCCAATTTCTCCACATGTAAGATTTGCCAACACTTGTCTTTTGTTTTTTTGTGATAATAGCCACCCTGACAGATGTGAAGTGATAATCTCATGGTTTCGATTTGCATTTCTCTGATGATTAGTGACACTGAGCATTTTTTCATATACCTGTTGATCATTTGTATGTTGTCTTTGGAAAAATGTTCATTCAAGTCTTTAGCCCATATTTTAATTGGGTTAGTAGGTTTTTTTTTTTTCTACTGTTGACTTGCAGAAATAACCTAAATATCCATAAACAAATAACTGGATTTAAAAATATGTTATATACATGCAGCAGAATACTAGTCAGCCCTAAAAAGGAAAGAAATCCTGCCATATGCAACAACATAGATGAACCTTGAGGACATCGTGCAAAGTGAAAGAAGCCAGCCACAGAAAGACAAATACTGCATGATTCCACTTATATGAAGTATATAAAATAGTCAAATTCATAGAATCAAAGACTGGGATGGTAGTTTCCAGGGGCTGGGGAAAGGAAGACATGGGGAGTTACTCATCAACAAGCATAAAGTTTCAGTCAAGCAAGATGGATAAGCTTTAGAGATTGGCCATTAACATTGTAACTATAGCCAACAATAATGTATTATACATTTAAAAATTTGTTAAGAGAGTAGATCTCATGTTAAGTGCTCTTACCACAATGAAATAAATAAAATAAAATAAAATAACAATGTGCTAATTACATCCCTAGCTGCTTACTTGTGGGAATTGGTCAGGCTTCTGGAGGGTCCTGCCAGCAGTTCTAGATGCTTGCACTTCCAGATACCTACAGCCACCAGGAGGTGGCTGACTGGTGTTTTTCCCTCTCCCAGTTCTGCAGCATGATGCACCAAGCTCAGTATTGCATCAATAAAATGGGATTGCAGAGGGCCAAGATACGCAGCAACCACAGGCTGAAAGGGAGTCCTGAGAGTAAGCTTTTCCTGTAAAGAAACTCAGAGGAGTGTAAAGTGCTTTCTCCCAGCAGAAAGGGCTAGCTCAGGCAACTTTGTTTCTTTCCACCATCTTATTTTCTCTATTCATCATGATAACGTTAGTCACTTTTATTACCCAAACCCAAATTTGTAGCCAATGTTAAGTAAGTACTTTCGATGCTTCTAATTTTTTATGATATTCAGTGGACTGATAAAGAGAAGCCAGAGATGTAGATTAGGCCCTCAAGAGCTCAATGGAGAGACACCATCTAACTGCATGAGATCTAACCACTGAGACAAGCCTGGGATACTAAATTCCCTTCAATGACTGTTTAGTATATTTTCCATGAGGAGCCACAGAATTCTTGGGCACAGTTGAAATGAAAATCAAGTAGGATTTGTACAATTCACGATACAACTGCTACTGAATTTAATGCAGATGTGACTATAAAGATGCAAAAATAAATAAATGACTAGGTTTCACAACAGAGCATCCCAAATATCCTCTGCACTCTGTACTGGATTGATTACAAAAATGGTTTCAATTATCACACCCTTCACAATGTAACCTCGTAGCTCTTCCCATTAAGAGGTGAGGTCTATCGCACAACTCCTTGAATTCAGGCTGAGCAATGTGACTTGGTTTGTCTAATGAAAGTGGAAGTGTTGGTTTTACAGTTCCAAGTCTAGACTGCAGGGGCCTTCCATGTTTTTGCTAGCTCTTTGGAATCCCGTATCCATCATAAAAATAATCCCAGGCTAGACCGTGGATAATGAGAGACTAGGTAGAACAACTGGCATGGCCATTTGAGGCATCTAGGCCGTTAGCCCCCAAGTGACTTGGCAACTGACTATGGACACATGAGTGAACCCAGCCAAGACCAGAAAGACATCCAACTTAGATTTCCAACCTGCAGAAATGTGAGCTAAATGAATGGTTGTTTTATGTCAGTGATTTCTGGGTTGGTTTGTTATGCAGCAATAGGTAACTGATACATTTACCCTTAGGTTTTTGGACACCCCATTTCTTCTTGCACATCAGAAATCAATGTAATTGTTCCCTCCACAAGCTAAGCTACCACCACTCTGTACACCTGCCCCATCCACCCTGCAGAACCATCCAGATCATTTCTGAATTTTACAATTAAAGTGTCTGAGATTTCTATTTAGCCTTGCCCATCTTTCCTTCCCATCCCAGCTATCATCAGACCTCCATTTCCTTTGCTGGACACTGGAGATAGTGTCCTAACTGGTCTCTGCTTCTAGCATTTCCCTGTTCTAGCCAATCTCACCACCTCTTGGCTTGGTCTGAAGATGGCACTTTGCGTGTCTGATCTTGTTCTTTCTGTGGTCCCTCACTGCCTAGCAAATTAGGTTGAAATGCTTTATTTAAGGTCAGGACAAAACAAAAATAAATGGTATTGAGTGCCCACGTGTGCCATACAAAGTTGAACAAGGTAGAGAAGCTGAAGTCTACTTAGAGTGATAGAGGCCCTCTCTAACCCAGTCCCATTTCACCTGTGCAGATTTCTGCTCCACAACTTATCTACCTAAACATCTGTCCTATCCCTAAACAAGAAACGTCCACACTGGCATTTTTGCTCATCTCAGTTCTCCTCAAATCCTGCAGCCTAAAATTTCCTCCCTACTTTTCCCAGCTTCTCTAACTCTTCATTTTCCTTCAAAGCCCAACTCGAGTTCTGACTCTTCTGAAACCTTCTCCTACTGCCCCTGTCCAGGCAATCTCTGTCTTCAGTCTCTCTCGCCTCAGTTCCTTCATGCTCCCTTAGCTGTCAGCTAGGGCATCAGCATGGCTGGTCACCACACTGGCCTGGGGACCAGGCCACCACTTATACTCCCTCCACACCCAGCACAGCGCCAGACCCACATGTCTGAGGTGATAACAGTAGGTAAAGATGGACTTCATTAAGCAGCTCTCTCCCAAGACAATGTAAAGTGTTGGCTTTCTTGCCTTTTAGATAAAAGTCTTATACCCTTAATTCTGGGTATTTTCTTTGATTAAAAAAAAACAAACAAATATAGACCCTCACCATTCCTGCCTTGCCTCACAGGAGGAAGGGAAAAGAAGGGAATGCTTCCGAACATGTAACTACCACTTATTGAACACCCACTAAGTACCAGGTACCACTGTGTACATTCCATTTGTATTATCTTACGTAAATCTTACAACAGGCACCACAATTATTTGTATTGTCTTATTTAAGTCTTATGACACTCACCACAACTATGTGGTGCATGTTATTTCCTCTATTTTATAGTAAAGGAAACTCATTAGCATGACTGACTGCTCTATCTAAAATTCTACAGCCAGCAGTGACAGAGTTGGGATTTGACCCCCATTCTGTCTGAACCTAAAGCATGTGTTCTTAGTCAGTAAGCTATAACACCCAGATTTATGTGATTATTTTGCTCTCGAGACATATGGAACAGTCTTTTATCATTATTGCACTCTCCCATCAATAGTCCTTACCTCCTACCTGGATTGTCAATCCATGGAGCCTAGCTAACCTTGTGTGGTAGGCACAGTAATGCCCCCACTCCGAAGATGTCCATGTCCTCATCCCCAGGACCTGTGACTATGATGTGTTACATGGCATGGGGAATTAAGATTGCAGATGGAGTTAAGGTTGCTAGTCAGCTGACCTAGAGATGGGGAGGTCATGCTGAATCATCCAGTGGACCCACTGCAATCACAGGGGCCTTTCTGATCGAAAGAGGGAGGCAGGAAAGTCAGAGAAGGAGACATAGGAACAGAAGCAGAGATCAGAGTGATGCACTTGCTAGAAGGCGCCCCTAAGCCACAAGGTGTCTCCAGAAGCTGGAAAGGGCAAGGAAACAGATTCTCCCCTACAACTTCCAGTAAGAATGTTTAGTTTTAGCTCAGTGAGACCCATTTCAGACTTCTAACCTCCGAAACTATAAGGTAATAAATTTGTGTTGTTTTGAACCACCAAGTTTGTGATCATTTGTTACAGCAGCAATAAGAAACTATCATACTCTCCCATAGAGACAGTTCAAATTGTTTAAGAAAGGACAAGAGCAGACCCCTCTCTCCTCTCCTGGGCTCCTGCACCTGGTAGGAGCATGTTCCATTAAGGTTTTGATTAGCTGAGATTTCCTGTGGAACTAATATGCTCTTGCTAGTTTCCAAACGATGTCTCTCTCCTCCCAGTAAAATCAAGAACCGCCAGTGAGGTGCAGGCCAGCTGCTGGCCCCACTCTCTCACTCATACCACATGCATGAATAGGAAGATAGTCTCCAAGGCTGTAATTTCCTGGCCAGCAAGTGTCTTGGGTTTCACTTCAGTGGTTAATGATGTGTCACCCGGGTGCTTTAGTATGGGACATTTCCAACCTTCAATTAAAGGACTATCATTTACTCTATATATTAACATCCAGAACAATAAACACAGTGGAACACAGTCATTAGAGGCAGCCATAATCCATGGCCTGCTGTGTGTTGATGTCAACCCTGCTGTGTTTGACATCTGAAATAATCCCAAAGAAAGCACTGCATTTTCAAGGCCAGGACTGCATTGAGGATATCCACCCCTGGCTGCATTCCATCTTCCCACCTCCGCCTTCCAACTTATCAACATCTTGATTCAACCCCAGAGTTAAAAACCCCTTGTCTTTACAGAAGGACAGCCAGGCCAACCTTCTCCCTTGCTGGGAATAATGCCACCAGTTTTGAGTTGATTGAACTTAGTGGGCCTTCACTATACTATAATAAAACCGACTCAGGGTAAGCTATGATTACGCATCTAAAGGATGTCCGATGGAGTAGGGCTGAAAACATATCAACAAAACAAAACAAACAACCCTGAGCATATCTTGCATAAAGTGATCAAAGTAGACAATACAGAAAACCAGAAAAGCAAATGAAAATTTGGCTCAAATGTAGCTGAAATGTGGAGCCATGTGAAAAGTGCAGTAATTCTGCCTTCACTACAGGGCCCACGTCTTTCACGTTCTTTCAACACAGCACTATTGTAATTTCTGGAGCTCCAGCCACCTGGATTTCTGAGCCGAACTTTTCCTACAAGGGGATGCAAAATTAAAACAGAATGCAAAAGCTTCCTCCGTCAGGGAGTGGGGGTGGCAGGCAGGGGAGTCTCACGGGGTTTATCATACACTGACAGGTTGCATAGGAGAGATGTGCTTGGGTCAACCAGGTGATGGAAAGACAATGTGCAGTTAGATGGGGAAGGACACAAAGAAAGCCTTCTCAGCAGCCTAGGGCACCCTGGGACCCAACAACTCCATGACTGGGACAAAAAGCAGGCCTTGTTTATGCAGGGGCTGCAGCAACTGCTGCTGCCTGACTGGGTGAATCTCATAAGTGAACCTTCCCTGGGAGAGGGTCTGATAAGGTTGGTCATCTCGTTTAATCTGCAGTGTCACTACTGAGAGGCACTGTTAGACCTGACCATTTCATAGGCAGGGGCCACCCTGTGCTCAGCCCACAGAGGCCGCCTCTGGCTGGTCACCAACGCCTGGCCCTGCCTGCGGGGTGGTAGCAGAGCCAGCGAGTTGCCAGACACAGGACAAAGAAATTCCATGCACCTAGAGCAGCAGTCATCAGAGGGAGGTTTGCGAACACAGCAGGCGGCAGATGCCATGTGTGCACGTATCATTAAAGTCAAATATAAGTGACTTACTGCTCCTCCAAGATATCGGTGCCATTGTCCCTCTCCACCGATCATTTTTCATTTTGCTTTTTTTTCTGGTAAACTGTAATTCACTGTGCTTCGGAAGCAGATCCGAAAGAGTCTCAGCCACCACCTGATTCTCTGAGCACAGGCTCTGGGGACTTCCTGGAAATGATTGTGCCTCAATGCCGGGAGGGAGGGTTTTTCCCAAGTTGCCAAGTGCACTATCGGTTCTTAACACCCGGGAGACCTGATGGGGCCGGAGTGGAGAAAGTGAGAGGCTTTGTGGTGGAGGCTTCCTGGGCTCGCCCCTGGAGTGTGCCTACTGGTCTTTGCACACTTCGCACGGTCCGTGTGCACTCGCAAACCTGGTTGACTCACTCTTGCAAACCATTCCGGCTGGCCAAACCTAGGGGCTTTCCCTGTGCGTGGTCGCCACCTGCTGGAACGGCCTGGAACTGACCGCCGGAGCGGCGTGAGGCGGACACCTGGCCAACACAGGGAGGTGTGAGAGAACAGATTGTCAAGGTCATTCCATGGCACTCATTCCAGAGGGAGCCACTAAACTGGCCTTGACACACAAGAATCTGTTTTTTAATAGTCTTGTGGAGACCTAAAGTCTGCAAATCCCTCTGGTAACTCATCTGAGAGTTTAATCACCTTCTCTCAGAAATATTTTCCCTATTTGTGATCTCAACGATGCTTCTGCTTAGGTTAATTTCCATCTGATCTGTCTTGATCGGGGATGAAAAGCAGCTGCTGTCACTTCTCTGGGTAACAGCCCTTTGCAGGCCCGGAGAAAGATCAATGAACGTGCCTCATTTCCCTGGAAAAGCCCCAAATTTTGTTTTTCTTTAAGTCAATTTTAGCCTATTTTAAAACTTATTTAGCATCCCTGTGCTGTCCTCTGAATACCCTCAACTTCTCTACATTTCTCCTTCCTTGGGGACGTGATACCCCTAGTAAGAATCTAGCTAAAGCCAAATGTGCTGTTTCCGCTACCATGTGTACCCCTCTCGATGACCATTCCCTTTGCGAACATTTCTGAGCGCCTACTATGTGTGAGGCACAAAGGTAAGGTCCGTGTGGGATAGACAGGGATTTCTCATGGACTTTCCAAAGAGCAAGGCGATAACGCTAGGACGCCTGCGCGTAGATCGCGCCCACAGTGTGCGGCGAGGCAGCAGGCGGGAGCAGGTGGGAGCAGGCGTCAGGGCCGCCGGAGCCGGCGGGGGCAGGCTGCTGCAGCTAGGGAGCATGGAAGGCTTCATGGAGGCGGCAGGGACTGAACTGGTCTTTGGAGGACACATGGAGTTTGGTTGGACCTGAGAAGAGAGTGAGGAGAAACAGCATTCCAAGCAGAGAGAACAACCTGGGAAAAGCCCTGGAGGCCATGAACACAGGGCCTAGATCGGATGAGCCGGAGATGGTTGTATTTGGGTGAGTAGAAAGAAAGGGAAAAAAACTGACCGGGCCAGCGCTCGGAGGCCTCCCCAGCAATGCGGAGCCATGAAAGAATCCAAGTATTGCATATTCACTTCACATAACTCCTGTTTGATTTTATTAACGTGCAGACAGCTTGTTTTCCACCATGCTGACCCTAAATCATTCTCAGCTGTTCTCAGTGTCACTTTGTCCCCATCTAGTACTGGCTCTTGGGTTTGATTTGTTTGCGCCAAGTCCCAGTTCAGGGTTTACTATGTTGTGTCTCTTTCTGAGAAATCTGTCTTGCCCTGGCATTATTCACTGCTGCTCTAAACCGACCTTTGGCGAGATCAGTTCCAGCTGACCAGCTCGGTCCCAGTCACGCCTCAGGTCTTTCCCTGACACAGTGGGCCTTTGACAGTCCCTCATTCCCTTTAGGAGACATAGGAAGGCAGGACACCTGGAAGTGAGACCCTGGGCGAGCCACCTGCCCATTGTGGCCTCAGTGTTCTCATCTCTTAAACAAAAGGGGAGGTACCTATCTGACCTCTCTGGGCCTTCCAGAGCTTACGACCCAGAAGCAGTAACCTCAGCTTTTTGTCCACAAGCCATACCCACACTCAGCCATTTCCATGGAATAATTTCAGCTTTCCAGAAAGAATTTGCCTATGAAATTGACTGAAAATGGAGTTTGAAACAAATTGAATCTGCTAGGAAGTCAACCAGCTTTGAGTTATTTATTTCCAATGGGGATGAGGACAGAGGAAAAGATGACAACAGGCCCAGCTTCCCTCCTTGCCAAAGGACCTCTTCCCAGGAGATATTTTCAAAGACGAAGAGGAAATGATGGATTCAAAAGCACAAAAATGAGCTGCAGGTGGCACCGAGCACCCTGCTTCCTTCTCAAATCAGCCAAACTCTCTCCCTCTCCTTGGCCTCTCTTGACCATCAGGCCAGCCCTGCTTGATTCGGCCTGTCAGCCAAGGCAAGACTTTCCTTCCAGCATGGTTCTCACCAGGGCCAGTTACCTTGCAGGTCCCGATGTACCCATCTCTGCAGGTGCCAAGTCTCACACATGGCTGCTTCCTGCCGCTTACAACCCTGGTTCTCAGGCTTCTCTTTGATACTAATTGCCTCCAACATCTACCTGCAGGAGTATGATATGAAAAGTGCTGACACCCAGCAGATTAGCAAAGGGCAGTCTCAATTTCCTGTCGGGTGCTAGAATCAACATGAGCCCACATATCAGGAAAAGCCTATAGGGTCCTGAGGGTGACCGAGGGAGGGC
Source organism: Indri indri (assembly GCA_004363605.1). Taxonomy (NCBI): domain Eukaryota; kingdom Metazoa; phylum Chordata; class Mammalia; order Primates; family Indriidae; genus Indri; species Indri indri. The sequence continues at coordinate 20,458 of RJWJ010016977.1, forward strand.
AGAGCTAGTGGTGAGGGCAGGGGGCATGAGGTCACGAAGAAGAATTCCACCCTGCCTTGCTACTTCCATATTGCTTTTATTATTATCTGTGGTGCTTCCATAAAATGACTCAGCATCAATTATTTTAATTAATTCTCATGATAGCCCTATAAAATTAGGTGTTATAAATCCCATTGCATAGATAGGAAAACTAAGGTTTTGATATTTTTATGCCTTACACTGAGTACACTTGGCAACCATTCTAATATGACTTTTCTTGAATTGAAGGAAGAAAACATGAGCTATTGAGATAGGGTCTAATGATAGGAGATTTGAAATGCTCCCCACACAAAGAAATAATAAATGTTGAAGGTGATGGGTATCCTAAATACCCTGATTTCATTATTACACATTTTATGCATGTAACAAAATATCACATGTACCCCATAAATACATATAATTATTAAGTATCAATTAAAATTTTTTAAAGAGATAATGGGGAAAACAATGCGCACCATTGTTGTCCTGGTCCCTTAAAACCTCAGAAGTCTGCAGCTACTTAAGGATAACAGCATCAGACTTCTCAGGGAGAAAAATTTCCATTTCCATCCCTGAAGCTTAGCCACAAAGGTGACTTAAGAAGATGCAAACTAGGAAAGGACAGTGACCAGAGGGTGGTGAAAAGTGATAGCAGCTGGATAGTCAGCTAGGGACCTTGCGGGGCGTGATTGCTTTGATCTGACTTGCTCATTTCTGCTCACTTCCAAAGAGAGGGAACAAAAAACACACTGATGAGACCAACCTGACTCAAACACCAGGGAAGTCTTAAAAATGCTACCAGGAAGAAGAAAGGCCTTGCATTATAAGAGAGGACCCACAGGAATGTGGAATGTGCTCCTCTGATTTTATTTAAAAATACTGCAGATTCTTTTTGGTATTCCATCATTTAAGCAGCTTGTACAAACAGCTGGAGCAGATTCCAAGATCTCTTCAAGCTTTGACTTCCCTCTATGCTTGACCCATAGTGGCCCAGTAAACACTTGTTAGCTAGATAACCAACGATGGTGGTTTGGTCCACAGCAGCCTCCGTGCTTAGAAAGCCCCCTTTTTGCTTTGTTTCTTGTTTTGTTTTGGTCAACATTGTGTTAATCCTTTAAGCCCAACTCGAATCCTACATTTTCCCTAATGCTTTCCAAGGTCACTTCATTTCACAGTATTCTCTGGATACTAAATCCAATTACTTAGACTGTGCAGTTGGCACTTCTGTTCTTAAATAATTAACAACACTGGCAGCACGGAATACATTCTTTCTCCTGCCAGGGAAGAAACTATTAATATATTTCAAAGTTCTTTTAATTATAGTTAGTATTTATTGTTGTGCTTCAAGTTTTCAAAGAACTCTGTGTCCTGTGTCTTATCTGACCCACACAATCAAGCTGCAAGGCAGCCAAGCTCCTTTGGTTGCAAGCGACCGAAGCCCAACTTGATGGAGCTTAAGAAATGGAAATTTAGTAGAATTAGCTCTTTAGTAGGTTAGCTCATAGAACAAATGGTGGGCTCAGAGACAAGAATGAGGGATTTGATGCCTCTAATAGTTGACTAGCCCGTCTCTCTCTCTCTCTCTCTCTCTCTCTCACACACACACACACACACACACACACATACACACATATACTTTTGTGTGCTCCATTCTCTCCTGTTTCCTTTGGCTTTCTGAGGAGAGGGGAGTGTAGGGGGGTGTTCCCATCCTATGTCAACATATATTAATACATAAATTCCACAGACTCAACAGAATCACAAGACTGTAGTGAGGAGGGAATAATTCCCCCAAACAAAGGCAAGGTCTGCACCTGAAGAAAAAAAGAGGACGCAGGATACAAAACACAAATCTGCACTCACTATAGCAGGTTACAATTGTTATTATTCTCTGAAACTACATTGCATCTGAAGTTTAAACAAGCTATACTGCTATTCTTTAATAGATCCAAGACAAAAAATCAAGTTTCCTGGAGTTCTCTCCCCTATAATACACTATTTCTGTACCTAGCATAAGCTAGCTATAGTATTTTACTATAAGCTTTGCTCAGAGTAAAATACTCAACAAAAATTACTTGACAGAAAATTAATTTAAGCCTCCTCTATCCCATGCTTCCTTTCTAAATCAGAGTATTTAGGACTGTAAAAGAAAAAATTACTATAAGAAAATGAAGCCACCATTCAATAATTACAGGGACATGTAATTTGGAAACCATTAAAATAACAATTATAACAGCAACAACAAAACCTGACAATGATCAGTGCTTAAAATATGTGAGGGGCCATTCTTAGAGGTCTACAAGTATTAATTCAGTGAGTTACTCCTCATAGCAATTCCATTGGGAAAGTACTAGTATCTCCATTTTATAAAGAAAGAAACTGAGGCTTAAAGAGGTTAAATCAGCCCTGAGATCACACAGACGGCTCGTAGCAGTACAGAAATTCAAACTCCTGACAGTCTGGCGGTGAGCAGGCCCGGGCCCCTGTCTGCCCACTTGCTGTACACCTCTGCAGCAGGGCTCCCAGAGGACTGATTACCATCCTGTCCTGGTCATTGCCAGGGCTGGACATTTCCACACGGCACTCAAGCCTCCCTTTTCTGATTTGAACTTCTAGCACACTCCCTGGTCCTTTTTAAACATGGAGTAAATGGAAAGGAAATCTTTGGGGAGCATAGGTGATCAGTACATCAGGGATATTTCCTGCAGCTATAGGAACAGATGTCCTCAATGTCCTCAAAACAGTTATGTCTACTCATTTTTGTTCCTTTGCCCAAGCTGTTCCCTCTGCCTGAATCCCTTCTTAAATTTCTCCGCTGTCAAAATCTCATTCGCTTTAAGATCTCACTCAAACATCTCCTCTGTGTAGCTTTTCTTGGCTCACCCGAAAAATAAATCAGACTCCTATATACTATAGCACTGGCCTCTAATACAAACTTGTCTTCTTCACATATATCCTGACGAGATCGTGAGGGCCTCCAAGGCAGGGGCTAATTCTCCAGTGCCTTACTGGTGTTTGGGTCACCAGTCTCCAGCACTGAACCAGGTACATAGGACATGTTCAATGAATGCTTGTTACATGAGTGGATAAGTGAATGAAAGAAAGCACATTGATATTATCCACTTCTTTGATTGGAGAATCCACAAGTAGATTCTAAAGTCATTTCCAATTTGGTCTCTTGTTACTTAGAGGTATCCTAAGACTAAAATCCTGGGAAGGAAACCAGTGGTCTTGGAGGGAGATCAAAAGAAACAGTCCATGAACGGTCCCTGGTATTGTTATGTCTGAAATGTCAGAGGAAGAAGAAAGAAAGAATAAATATAAGTTAAGCCATGTAACTACCAAGATGCTATAATCAAATTATTTTGGTCACCGCCTCTCAGTCCTAACCATAGGAGTCCACAAAGAAGATAATCTGATCTGTGTCAAACACAGAAGAATTCTAGTGGGCGTATTTCCTCAGCTGTGCGCGCAAGGAAATTGGCTCACTCATGGGTGTGGGCCATGCAATTGGTTTGATTTTCCCTGACCCTTCCACTCGAGCATCTGGGACCCGATGCTCCCCCCGCCTGCACGGTGCAGTTCTACATGATGTCCAAAAAGCAAAAGCATGCTCAATAAGAAGCTCCAACTTTACATACCCAGAAACGTAAAAACTGTCACTCTCTCCAATAACTACTGAGGACTAATGCACTTTCTGGGAGATTATAAACAGAAACAATAGAATCAAAAAATTGTAGACCTGGTAATGTCTTAAAAATATGGTGCTACCCCTCATCTTACTCATGGGAAAATAGTACCTGAGAAATTAGATATCTGCAGGATTGCATAGCCAATCAAGAGTACTTTTGACATACATACCCCTTAGAGAAGTTTATTCTTGTGCTTGTAATAAAAGTTCCTCTTTTTAGATAAGAATGTTCAATCATCATTGCATCTGTTCAAAATGACATCTGCAAAATAAACTCTAAGCTTCCCAGGCTTTCAAATATGGGTCTAATTAGATATAGTTCATCAAAAGATAAGATAAATTTTCATTTATCATGCTATCATGCTCCCCAAGATGCAGTATTTCTGGCCTCTTGGAGAACCTGGAGAACCAAAAATGTGCTAGAAACCAAAAAGTTTAGAGATTTAAGATGTAGGATCTTAAAAAGAGAACAATCGACTTGAAGGGATAGAGAAGTTCCTGGACAGAGAGAAAAGGGGTGAGGGACGAATTACAGAGATGAGCCCAGCCATTGAGATAGGGTGTTAAGTACTACTGTTTACCAATATTTGCAACCCAACCCTCGGGGAGAGAATGCTTGCTTCTTTAGCATTAGGCTTGGCCGTGTGACATGCTTCAGCCAAAAGTACATGAGTGGGAGCAATGTGTGTTAGCTTCAGGCAGCAGTAGGTATTTCCCCATGTACTAGTTTGCCTGACTTTGGAATCATGATATCCTGGTTTGGGTTTAGCGTCTATGAGCTAGATTCCAAGTGGCTACAATGAACGGTCCTTTTGCCAGTCCCTACTGAACATGTGGTGTGGGCAAGATCTATGACGTGCTATCTTAAGATTCTGAGATTTAGGGGTGGGGTTTTAGCATGCCATAACCTATCCAGTCTAAAAGAGACTAGAGAATCAAACAAAACGTGAAGTCATTAATTCTGAGAAGCAGGGCTTATGAATTCAACTGGATGATGTTGGATTGGGGCTGATTTATGTACCTGTAATTTGCCTACATGCACAACATTCATATTCTGCATTTGCTGACTCAGCAAAGGACTTTGCAAAGTCATTGCAGTGTCTCAAGCCAATTGATGATTCACAACAGAGAAGGACCAGAAAAAACAATGGAGTAAAACAGGGCTCAGGCAAAGTCTCTGGACTCTAAAAGCAGAGAAGACTAGTGTCAGTGCAAGAACTCACACATCCCATTTATATTAATATTTTGCCCTTGGCATTGCCATCACATCTTTACTCCCACGTCACACCCCAGTGGTCTGCCCATCTCATCACCAGTAGCATCTGCTAAGCCTAGCAGGCAAGTCTGCTCATCTAATTGTATACACTCGAGAGTGCAGGTGTGCCTATGTGTATGCTCACGTGCACACACAGATATTCAGAAAGTACTTGCTAGATGCAGAGAATAATATTACTTACTCTTCTCTCTAAATAATCCAGTCTCTACCTAGTGACATTAACATAGATCTAACTCTCAATGGTCGATTCCTGCTAGACTTTGGGGCCATGGTTACACCTGCTACCAGTGGCACAAACCAGAGTATTGTTTTCGCATCAGGTGCCAACGACATGGCAGATATTGAAGGAAGGAGGTAAAGCCCTTAACTCATACATCATTTCAATCTACACTCTCCTTCAAAGAGCATAAACAATTTACTATACAAGTTAAGCACTGGAAATTTCTAAATTGAATGTTTTAAATATGGGTAAAAAAGAACTAGCTGATTAATGGAATACAGAAGCCCGAGCTGAAATTCACCTTCTAGTGGATCCTTTCTATATATTTTTATTCCTATGGTCACTTCTTTTATGTAGGGTCCTCCTGTACATGGGAATCCCAGAGAGTAGTGTTGCAAGGTGCACTAGTACAATCTCCTCCTTTTATGAAGAGGAAGCTGAGGCCCAGGAGAGGTTAGGTGATATGCCAACTCCACCAGGATGCTGCACTCCTGGGGTTTAGAAGATACTCTAGTACCAGGCCAGCTAGTGGCTGCTTTGTACATAAGACCAACCTCTGAAGCTCAGTCTTGACTTGGAGGAACTTGCTGCTCTCTTTTTGTCATTTTCATCAGCACAGGTACCGTCAGCCTTTCATTATGTGCCTGTTTACTTTGTGTTTCACTAAATGCCCTTTACAGAACTCGAAGAGGCTATTTTGGTAGCTTCCTACACATGGAAAATGTTTTGTTTGGGCTCCAGCTTGTGTTCAGGGTGTCTGGGCCTGTTGAAGTTGATTGAATCAGAGAAAAGAGACAAGAAGTCAAACAAACATAACGAGACAGTGATAGACATGACTTCAAATCTCTCCCCTCCCCTCTCTTGCATACCTCTCTCTGTTTCTTCCTGCCTCAGCCCTTACAAGTTAGAGCTCTGTTGCAGCCATTGAAAGAGTTCTGGAAAAGGAAATCTATGAACCTTGGAAATGAATCTCACACTCTAGAGAATGTGATATCAGATATCAGAGTTCCATCCATTATTGCAGTCTTAAATCACAGAGTCCTTAGGAAGCATCTCTCTCTCTGCCACAAATTATAATATAGCTATAAAATCTTTTCTGTAATAAGTAATTTTCCATGAAAATAACACTTCTCAGTCTTCCGGGACATAGCTGAAACATGACTTGGATTGCAGTTGTTTTTTTATATACATATACATTTTTTTAAGTGAAAAGAAGACTTCAAATTCCCTAAGAGTTGTGCATTTTTAACCTTGCATGGCTCGACTTCTCAATAGAAAACCTATCTTAGGGAGCAGAGCTTATTCCTACAGGCACTTCTTTTACTTTATCCTCCAGAAGGCTAGTGTTGATTTATGAACTGTTCACATGTCTAGGCAGTCTTTGGACAGAGAAAAGAAGCCAACCATTCTCCACTTTTCCTAAAAACAAGACAAGCTGCATTTGAGTTCAAATTGGAACTGAAGAATTCAGATCAGATATTAGGAAGCCTGCTCTTACCACAAGTATACGCTGAAATGGATCTCCTGTGGTGGGTGACATTAGGAAAGATCTTCCTATACTGCATACAATTTAGAGATCTTCAAATTAGTTCACACACAGTCCTGAGGAAAAGGAAGGGTGTGCATTAGATATCACATCCCCAAATCCCTACTGTTCTGAGACCTGATCCCAGATGAAAATGGAGATCAAGACCTCAAGGTAGAAGAAAAAGATGTCACTTAAGCAGGACCAAAAAGACCGGTCTTCACCCTGTCAACAAGAAATAAGGATTGCTCTAGGGAATCCCCAGCGCACTCTGACTGTGTGGGTTTTCTTACTCAACATAGACACCAAGATGCAGATGACAAGAGATCAGGACCTCATATTTTAATGCTTTTCAGAGACTGATTTTTTTTAAGATAGAGAATTTGAAGACAGTTAAGGTGGCAAAGAAGTCATTAAGTGAGAAAATATCCCAGGCATTAATAGCCTTTAGAAGCAAGAACATAGCCTGTCTTAGGGACTGAAGTGAAGAAAATGTGGGGGGAGTGAAGAGAGATCAGAATGGAGAGACAGACTAGATCACAGCAAGCACTGCAGGCCATGCCAAGGAATTCAGACATTAGTTCAATAACAGGGAAAAGCCATTGATAGGTTTTAAGTAGGAAAGTAACATGACTAAACTTGCATTTTTGAAAAACCCATCTTAGTCACAGTGTGAAGAGTAGCTTGCAGAGGAGGAAGGGTGGTGCTGAGGAGTTCTGAGACCATAGAGTTGTCCAGGTGAGAGATGCTGGTGTACTGGCTGAGATGGTAGCAATGGACATGAAGAGAAATGGACAGCTTCATGTGCTATTTAGGAAGGAGAATGGAGAAAATATGGCAATGGATTGGGTATGATAGGAGGTAAAGAATAAGGCTAGGGTGATCCATGGGGATTTTATTTGAGCAATAAGTTGAGCAATAATGATTTCATGTACTGCCTGGAAATGACATCTGGAAGAAAACGAAGACCTTAAGATATTGAGTTTAGCCATAAATAAATGGTAGTATGAGCCATGACAATGGAGGAGACCTAGAGACAGAGCAAACATACATCCTAGTCTGCCCAGGACACTTCTGGTTGATATATGTTGTCCAAAACCAGGGAGTCTGGTTGCTCACCTGATTTTTGGTTCTTCCGAAGGTGCTTGTTGGCGTGGACAGTTGCTGAATTTGGTGTTCGTGTAGAGGGATGATCGCTGTGGTTGCTATTTGGCCATCTTGCTCCACCCCCTCCCAAGTTTCTGCTTTTAAATGAATAAATTTATATTCAATACTAGAATGACATAAAATTTAAAAGGTCTACAATATTCCAGCATCAAAATTTGGCTAAGCACTCAAAAGCATCTTAATTAGAAATAATACATTTGACAAATTTTTTCATGCAAAAATATTTGTAGAAGACAGGAACTCTGAATGGAATATTACATTGAACTAATCAATGTAAAAAAAATAAAATTTAAAATATCTTGCATTTAGCCAAATTTTCTCTGAGCTTACCTTGTACCTCAGCATCTGTAGAAAGAAAGTTTTTTTAATGAAACGTATTACATTCTTCAGAGAAGAATCTATTGCAGGCATTGCTTTTAATTTGAAGTTTATTATAAAATGCAACTCTGAAGAAGATTATAAGTGATTTTACTTAAAAACAAAAATAATAAGATCAGATTGATAAAAAAATACCTTATTGAAAATAAAACAACCATAACACAGCATTGGAGAAAGTTATGGCTTGAGAAACGTATTTAAAAATGTAATTATGAACCAAAAATAATTATCCTACTTAAGCTATTTTTCAATGTTCATATATTTTCAAGATTTTGTTTTTTAAAAGAACTTTTAATTTTAAAAACATCTTTTAATATAATTACAAATCTACCAAAAATCAAAAATATTAGTCAATATGTATTTAAAAGAATCATATAATATTAGTATTTTAGTGTCCCCTTTTATTCTAAAACTCCCTTCTCTGAAGAATGAATTGAAATTTCAACCTACCTACGGACAAAGTAGACAGCAAAAATGTAAGAGGGTCTAATAGGGCCCTGATGGCACCAATATTTAATTGTTGGATAAAGATGGAGAAAGAAGGGATGGGTTGGGAAGAGGGGTCTAGGATCCTGAAAGATAGACGAAGAAATATTTTGAAAAGAAGGAGCAATCAGTGATGCCAAATGTGACCAAAAAGGGAAAAAAAAAAAAAAAAAAAGCTGAAGACTGAAGAGTACTCATTAAATGTAGCAATGGTGGGAGTGATTTGTAATTTGGACTTGAACAGTTTTCATAGAAAGGAGCAGGGAAGGTAGAAGTCAAATTGCATGTGTTGCACAGACCGGGAGAGGTTAAGGCATTGTTTTTAGTGAGTTTCACTAGAGAATTTAAACAGTTTAACTGTGAAAGGGAGCCGGTACATATCTACAGAAAGATGTAATCAGAAAGAGATGTGTCTCAAGGAAGGGACTTTTTAAGTTGAGAGATGGGATGAAAAATGGTACAGACATTCTAGAAATCTATTTAGCAGTTCTTACAAAGTTAAACACGTGCTTGCAATATGACCCAGCAATCCTACTTCTAGGCACTTACGCTAGATAAATTAAAACTTACTTCTACTCAAAAACCAGTACATAGATATTTGTTGTAGCATTATTCATAATTGCCAAATATTAAAAACAAATCAAATGTCCTTCAATATGGTACATCCAGACAATAGAAACACATTCAGAATTAAAAAGAAACATGTTGATATACATGACATGTATTATATAGAGTGAAAGAAGGGAGTCTCCAAAAGTCAACCTATTGCAGAATTCCATTCATATGACATTCTGGAAACAGCAAAGCTATGGGAACAAAGAACAGGTCAGTAGTAGCCAGAGGTTGAGACAGGGAGAGGTTTGACTACAAAAGAGTAGCACAAGGGAATTTTGGAGGGTGATGAAACTGTTTTTGTTTTTCTAATGGTGGTTACACAATCTATGCATATGTTAAAACTCAGAGTTATAGTAATATAACAAAAAAGTATTTTACTCTATGTAAATTTTAAAAATAAAATGATAATGACAACTAAAAAGACATCTGAAGCAAATGATTGCAAAATACTATCATCTTATAATTTATTTGGTAGATATATGTCTGTTATATTATTTTCTATACTCTACTGCTGCAGCTCCCAACCCCCGGGCCATGGACTGGTACCAGCCAGTGGCCTGTTAGGGACCAGGCCACAGAGCTCCGCTGCACTGCTCCCGCGGTCTGTGGAAAAATAGTCTTCCATGAAACTTAGGAACTGGGGGACTGCACAGCAGAAGGTGAGCGGCAGGTGAGCAAGCGAAGCTTCATCTGTCTTCATAGCTGCTCCCCATCACTCACGTCACCACCTGAGCTCCATTCCCCACATCCCTTCACCCTCCCACCCCCCACGCCCAGTCCGTGGAAATAGTCTTCCATGAGACTGGTCCCTAGTGCCAAAAGGTTGGGGACCACTGCTCTACTGTATTTGAAATATACTGAGTAAAAATTTTATGTAAAATTAATATTAGCTTATTCTCAGTCCCCTGGGAAGCGTGTACTGCACTGCTCATTACCCTTAGCTAAATTGTACTTATAACCATATTGGTGCCAAGAGATCACCTGAGTTGTAGCATTTAGCCTTCAATGTACTGATAAGCATGTCTGATTACTGTTAAACTGACGTCCTAATGTCAAAATGACAATAATTACCCCACAGCCACTATTTTCACTAATGCTGAATTATTTTATCGATAAGAAGGTTAAAACTTGCAGTGGGCATTTGTAATTAAGACATTTTAATAGAATAAGACTCTTGTTTCTTAAATTATTTAGTAAATTGAGATTTGATCTGACACTACGTGCTACATTAATTACCAAAGATCAATGAGAAAAGGGGAGTGGATACGACTTATAAATGATGCACTAAAACCAGCTGAAGAGCCAGTGGCTTCACAGTGCACCATACAGACTTTGCTGGAAGTTAAAATACTGGAAAGTAGTGGAAAAACTGAGTCGTCCCATAGCGCATAGTAATGAAGTGCAGATGTGCCAAATTCAGTGAGTCTGAATTTAGTTTGACATTACGTTTGATTGTGTATAGTGTATAAGATTTATAAGCATAAAGAGTTTATTCCTAGTTTTATATTTGTACATACATATTTAAGTGACATTATCCTAAAAATAATTTATATCAACACTAGGGATTCTGGAGAATTCTTTTTCTTTTACTATTTCAGAACCACTTCCCTAAAACAATTTATTCTACAAAGGAATCGCTTTGACATGAGTAAAAAATTCTTCGTGCTTTGGAAATTCAAGTTGTCTTTTTTGTTCAAAATGCTATGAGGCCAAGCATAGTTTCAGGCTGTGGCAGGCAGACCAGTCTGCTCTGGACTGACCGCTGATGGACACACAATTCCTTGGGCGTCCCGTTCAGGCCACAGCTCGCACAGAGCAGCGAGCAGCCCGCCTCGCAGCTCAACTGCCTCTGCGCCTCATCCCCAGGTTCCCGCAGGCCTTGCCAGTACAGCACACTACTTTATTGTCTAAGGTCTATTTCCCCTCAAACTCTACCTACGTCTGGAACACTTACTTATTTCCTTACTGCCACCATTAGTACCCAACCTATTACCAAGAATTTGACTCTGTATCATCTTTGTTGGCCTCCCCTGAAATAGTCAGGAATTAAGGAAGATGGCTGACCGGAGACATCAGGTGCGGGACCGTCCTGGAGGGAAGGAAGGGTTTCAGATAAAGGAGAGGGAGGAATGGGCACAGCTCGGGTGTAGTTCAGAGGGAAAGGTGCCGGAGACTTCACGGAAAGAAATTGTGAAGCAGAACAGGAAAAAAAAACAAGGTATCGGTAAAGATCAACCCTAGAGAAGCTCGGAGCCCATTGAAGGGGTAGGTGGGGGTTTCGCTTCTCCTAACCACATACCTCTGGTAATCAGTGGGCTGCCAAGTCACTTGGAAGCTTTTCCATCCTCATGAGCCCGAGTGCTGCTGTAACCACTGAACAGGGACCTTTCTGAAAATAAAGCATAGGGCTTCCAGCCCCTTTGGGATTCCTGCCCCACACACACCCTGCGACCATGGCCCGGTGCAGAGAAGGCAGTCTCTGCAGGGGCTCCTGAGAACTTATGTGATCCCAGAGTTTGGACATCCCATGAGGCCTTCCTTCCAGGGAGAGGGCCCTGAAGAACTGGAGTGCTTGCTGACTCTCTTCCACTCAGGATCTTTACCTCTCCTGCTCCCCCGCCTCTCCCCCGCCCACTGTAGCCAAGAGGGTCAAATGAGCCAAGACTTTCAAGGGCGGCTACCTCCCCTCTGTTGGTGTGCCCTCCAGTCTGAGGTTTCCACAGAGAGTGGGGCCCACACCTTTCCCCTTGAGGAGTTGCAGTGGACCCAGGCGTGCTTGGTCTGGGAGTTCCCCACCCACCAGCACTCTCCAGAGATGCCTGCCAGTGGGACAGACACACTGGCCGGGTCCTGTACCCCCAGGACTCAATTGGGTTGCTAGGGGGCACAAAGGGGAGATTTGAGAGCTAGACTCAGGAGGCAAGGGAGCCCACGTGGGCAGAAGCAGAACTGACCAGAGAGTACAGTGTGGGTCTGATCCATGGCCATCTGGTAGAGTGCCCATCCCCCCATAGGAAAGCTGATCTTTCGAACTGGGGCAGGTCCTTGGGCAGGGAGTTCCCAGCCCATGGTGCCATTGCTTTGCAAATTCAGGCACCTATTTGCAGCTGGACACTGGAGGAAAACTCTCAGGGCAAGGGTAAAGTGAGAGGGGCAGAGCTCACTCCTGATAGCCCATCAGTGAATTGCAGATGGTCCCTTACAAATAAGCAGCAGACTTTCTGGTTTAGTCAGGCCATTTTGGCCCCCTTCCCAGTGGCTTTTCGCAGCAGCTTTGCCCAACGACCTGGGAGAAGACCTTTGATCCCTGCTGAGACAGCCCTAGGACCTACCTATATAGATCCTGAAGGCAGGCTCGTCCAAGCTAACCCCACCCAGCCTTGCTCCTCCACCCACCTCTGCTCTGGTGGAGTTCAAGCAATCCCCTGGGAGCTACGGGGAATTCAAGTGCTTCTCCTGAGGAGCTAGAGCCTATTACAGGCACAAAAGAACATTACTGCAGTTGAGTCTTTCCTGTAAGCACCAACCACCAACAGGGAGAACAACTGTACAGACCATTACAGCACCCACTGACTCAATCAAACAGGCAGCGGCCAATTCTTATTCACGAGCCCCACCCACAATCTCAGAGATGAAGCTGGGGGTCCCAGCACAGTTCACACTGCTGGGAAAAGGAGAAGACAGAAGAATAAAAGCAACCCGAGGGGGCACCACTTTTTAGGAGAGGAATAGAAGTTGCAGACAGCTTGAGCTGTGAGGGTTCTCCCTCCTCCACTGTAGATCCCTGGGCTGATCAGAGAATTGCTCAGAGTCTGTGCAGAGACATTGTGCCAGAGAGCAGATGCAGCAGAG
>RJWJ010016978.1:0-33703 GCA_004363605.1 Indri indri
GGTGCCCCCTTCCTCACCCTGGCCACATGCATCCTCAGGGACCCCAGTCCTTCCTCCAGAAGCTCCTCCCTGCCCTCCCTCCTGCGGCCTGAGCTGCCCACAGCACCCATCTTCCACTGGCAGCCCCCAGACTCTTGTGAGATGCTAAATCGGACCCTGTCCTGCCTCTGCTCCAAACCCTCTGTGATGGACTAAATCATGTCTCCCCAGTTTTCCTATGTTGATGTCCCAACTCCCAGTTGGTAGCATTTGGAGGTGGGGACTTTGGGAGATGATTAGGGTCAGATGAGGTCATGAGGGTGGGGCCCACATGCTGAGATTAGTGCCCTCATGAGAAGGAACACCAGAGAGCTTGTCCTGGCTCTCCCCCGACTCCCCCACCAGCTGAAGTTATAGCCAGAAGGTGGCTGTCTGCAAGCCAGGAAGACCGCCCTCACCAGGAATTGAAGTTAGATGCCTATTGTTTAAACCTCCCAGTCTGTGGTATTTTGTTGTGGCAGCCCAAGCTGACTAAGGCACCTTCAAGGGTCAATTATACATGAAATGAAATTTAAAATCTCCCCCAGCCTGGCATGATGTGGCCCGGCCTCCCTCACTGACCGCTCCCCCACACTGGTGCTCAGACGCCAAGCGGGCTCCTTCCTATGGCTGGAGCATCTTTCCAGCTCGTGGCGTCTGGCTCCTGCCCATGGGTCTGGGCTCATGGGTGGGAAGCAAGCCTCTCTCCACCCCTCCAGTGACACTGTGGACCTGGCCTGGAGCAGGTGGGCCAGGTGAGCTGAGTCAGAGAAAGAAGGGATGACTGATTCCTGCGTCCATGTCTCCTGTGTCCTCACTCTGCCTGGGCTTTCCTAGAGGGTGGTGTCAGCAGACCCCAGCCCGTCTTGCCCGCCTGACCTTCCCCCGTTCCTCCCTTCCTTCATTCATTCAAAAATGCAACCTAAAACATTATAGGGGCCATTTTTACCAATCGAGTATGTGCAAGCTCTTTTTAAATGACAATCATCAGTGCTGGTTACTATGATACTAATTACAACAAAATAACAGCATATGTGCAAATATATAACTATACGTATATGTAAACACAGAAAAAATACTGAAAAATATGTCGATATTCCCAGGCAGGGGTCACGTGGAAGGTATGGCGTTCAGGTGACTCTGATTTGCTTTTCCTCATACCCACGAATGTCTTCCAGCTTGCTCACGATGAGCTTGGACTGCGTTTATAACCAGCAACGTTTTGTTTTTAACATATAAAAACTGTCCCCAGTGTCTGGCATACAAGGGGAGGGAGGGCCCTGTTCTCAATCAGCTCCCAGCCTGGATGAGACCAGACATCCAGGCGCAAAGTTAACCCCGTCAGGGCCCTGTGGAGTGAGCGTGTGCTGCACACGGGAGCCAGGCGCTGGAGAACCCATGGACTCGGAGAGCACGTCTGGCCGCGGAGGGCGTGGGGCCAGAGGGGCTGGGCTGCAGCTGGGCGTGAGAAAATGAGGCTGGAGTGGACACTTGGAGGTCACTGAGCGCCAGTCTGGGGCCTCAGACTTGACGTGCAGCCCGGGACTCAGCAGGCACGTGAGAACCAACCCTGTGCACCGAAATGTCCCCGACAGCTTGGGAGGCGCTGGGTGGTGCCAGAGTCATGTCGCAGCCCCAGCCTGGGCGTGCAAGTGGGTCCTGCCTCGCTCCATCTTCAAAGGCTGCACGGCTGAGCCCCCAAAACCAGGGGTGGCCCTCGGGGCCAAGGACCCCAGGCAGCCCCTGGGCCAGAGCCCATTGTAACCAGAAAGTCACCTTTTCCCTTTGAATGTTACAGATCAACCAGACGAAATCACGGTTTTGAATACTGTGTCACGTGGTCCATACTGAATGTTCTACCTAAATGTGAGGCGGCGTGCAAAGGAGACTGAGGGTGCTGAAGCCCCCCAAGGTTCTGAAGCTCGAAGCCCGGGCCCGGTCCCCGGCGGGTGCTCAGTGAGTAATCACGGAACCTTCCGAATGGAGCTGTGAGCCATGGAAGCGCTTTGTCCCTTCCCAGCCAGAGCCGGCCATCGGGGGATGTTGCCTCAGAGCCGCAGCCCCCACCAGGCTATCCCAGCACTGGCGCCCGAGGGTGCAAACCTGCATGTCTCCTGCTCCTTCCCCCTTCCTGCTGCTCTGAAGAAAGCCTTCCTGTGTCCCCGGACCCCTGATTTCATCTTTGAGGCCACCAAAAAGTCATTTCCTCCTTCCTTGGCCTAGATGGTCCCGACTCCAGCAGAGCAGGGCGGTGGCACTGCTCTCCACGACTCGCTGCTTCCAGCTGGCGCTTCTTACAGTGCAGGGCTTAGGAAGACACAGCGGGAAAGGGAGAGGGGCTGGGAATGGGGACCCAGATTCGAGTCCCGGCCGGGGGACCCGGGCGGAGTCTGGCTGCGGCCCCTCTGGCTGAGCCACCACCAGCAGCTCCCTCCCGTTCGTGCTGCAGCGTCCTGGTGTGAAGCAGGACGCGGGGTCAGGGCCACGTGGCAGGGCTGCTGGGAGGGGCTGCGTCCCAGGAGGTCCTTGCTGGTGTTACTGAGGACCCGCCCGAGCACCTCTCCCGACCTGTCCCAGGCTGCTTTCTCGCCTCTCTCCATTGGGTAAGACGCCTCTCCTGCACGTGTCCCTCCCCTCAAGATTGTCCTTCCCCAGGACCGGTGACAAATCACAGCCACCACTGTCCCTCTTGGGCACCGGCTCCACGGAGCCACTCAGGGCTGGTTTAGTTCAAGAAAGGAGGGAAGAAAGAAGGAAGGAAGGAGGGAGGGAGGGCGGCAGGCTGGCTTCTGTCCTCGAAGGGGCCAAGCTGTCTCTTTCTCCTGGGGTCAGAGCCAGGGGAGCGCAGGGCTGGGGCTGGCATCGGGGAAGGCCTGGCCGCCGGCCTCAGCCCCTTCCCACATGGATGAGGACAACCCAGCAAGAGGACTTGGGTGGAGGGGGCGGGACTGGTCAGGGCAGAGCTTCAGGCAGGAAGTCCCCACATGCCGGGACCCCTCCCCGAGCCTGGGCCTGAGGACTGAGGCCTTGCGAGGACCCAGAGGCTCCAAGCCTGCGGCGGCCCCAGCAGCAACCAGGACAGTAGCAGTGTCCATGGAGCCTGATTCACAGGCCACCCACTGAGGGACAGTGGGCTTTTGGACCAGGCTCAGCAGGAGGACGGGAGGGGCTGCCTGGGCCGGCCCTAGCACCTGCCGCCCAGGGGAGCCCCTTTCTGCCCCCCTGGATCCCCAGCCCCCACTGCAGGCCCAGCCATGCGGAAGACCCTCAGGACCCCAGCTAGCGTGGTGTGAAGAAGGCCCAAGAGTGAGGCAGCATTTGCCACGCCGGCACGGGGGACGGAGGGACGGAGGACGCGACTGCGGTGGGTGCGCACGGCCTCAGCGGGCGGGAGAGCCGAGGAGAGGAGGGAGGGGGTGGTCATGGGGCTGAGGCTTCACTGCTTTGCCTACTTGTAGATGTCGCCATCATGTGAATGCATCGTTTGTTCAAAAAGTTAAATTTACACATTTGCAAAATTGGCTGCCGAGGGCGTGAAGGCCCCCTGGGCAAGGCAGCTGCAGCTGGGCAGGTGGGCTGTGCCCGCGGGCCACCCCGTGCCATCTCAGCCCGGACCCTCCGCGCCAGGCTCCCCCAGGCTGAGGCCCCTCCCCGCCCAGACAGACCTCCCAGTCTCAGAGGGGAAGAGGTTTGTGCTGGGGGTCAGAAGGAATTGGAAGTCGCCCTAACCGCCCCCTCCTGGTCCCCCCGCAGCCCTGTTTAAAGCAGAAAACCAACAAATAGAGAGATCCCTTTTTTCGAGTGCTGGAGGCACATTTCTTTCCCTTTTCTCCCTCATCTTCCTCCCCGCTTCCAAGGACGCTGCCCCCCTCCCAGGAGCGAGGCGGCGCCCTGAAAGGACGGAGGCCCTGGGAGAGCCGCGCCCACTGCTGCCTGCTGGCCCGCTCCTCCCGGGCAGCTCAGCTCGTGGGAATTCCCTGGGGGCAGAGCGCCACAGGACGCGGCTGCGGGGTGTGGGGCCGGCTTCTCCCGTTCCCATGGACTATCCCCTCGGGATGACCGGAGCAGGCAAGCCCGCTTGGCCCCCGAGTGGGAAAATACCGCTCCTATGATGCAATGCTCTGCAGACACCGCGCGAGCGTCTTGCCCTTCTTACCTGCATCCACCTGCCCTCTCTCCTCCCGCGTCTTTCTCCCTCCCCCCAAAACACACACGCCCCACAGTGTCACTGCCCTTTTCTCTGAGCTGACAGTGCTGGTGCCACTGTGCTTGTGTGACAACCTTCTGCAGCCCCGTCCAGTCACTGGGCTTGGCGAAGGATCAGGGTCTTGAAAACCTGCTCTGGGCCACCCTGACCCCCCCCCCGAGGACTGCAACAAAGGTCCTGGGGCTTCCGCAGGGGAGGAGGGGACCTGCCAGGCCACACCCTGCCCTCAGCTCTGTACCAGCCCTAACCGAAGTCCCACAGGGAAAACCTCGGTCATATTCTGGACACTGACACCCTCCCGTGACGGCCGGAACGAGATACCTGGTTCCAGCATATAAAACCTGGCGCTCATTTTGAGACCCACCCACCTCCTTAGAGCATTTCCCAGGGACTTGGGTTTACGACGAGTGAGTCACGGAGCTGCATAATTAGAGTTGGGAAAGGCAGGTTCGCCAGGGCCTCCACTTGGACCGGAACTTCCTACGTTTAGGTTCAGGGAACGATCATGTTGTCCTGAACCTCGAGACCACCAGGGTCGAGCCTTCATTTTACAGGTGAGTAAACTGAGGCACAGAGAGTCTCAGTGACTAAGGATGGGGACACGGGGAGCGGTACAAGGCGGGCAGGGCCCTGGGTCTCCAGAGGGCCGGCGCTGTGGCTGCTGCCCCACATTGAAAGCCCCAGCCGGCCTCGGGAAGGGAGGCTGCGTCTGCAGACCCTGAGGGAGGCGCGGCCCCGTCGGATCTGAAGGGCAGCCGGGGCAGCCCCGAGGCCTGCTCAGGCCTCTGAGCAGAAAACAGTTAGGAGCATGATCCATTTTTTCACGTCTCAATCTCAGCTCCGTGCTCCAAGAGTGGGAGCCTAAGTGAGGCAAGGCCACCGGTCTGTCACTTGCACCTGTCCCCGGACGCCGGCCTGGCCCTCCAAAGGCCCTAGGACCCAGTGCCCCTCAGCCAGCGCTCCGGTTTTTTCTTTCCAGTTGCTGCCCTGCGGCGGAGACTGATCACAGCAGCAGGAGAGAGGATGTTTGGACACCCCGAGAACCCTCTTGAAATTCCAGGGTTCGGAACTGCAAGCTGAGCTCGGTCCTTGTGGCGGCCAAGTTCACTCCAGCCTGGCAGAAATCAGCTTCCTGTTTACAAGGGGCGAGTGGGGAGGGGCTGCAGGAAAGCCTCTTGGGAGATTCCAGGGTGTCACGGACCCCAGCGAGAGCTTGTGGAGCACGTGGGTGAATTGAGTCTGGATGAATCAAGAACACGAGGCTCACATCTCCCTTGGAATACGCCGGGGCTAAATAATTAAATGAAACATAACTTGGCAATCGATATGGGGTTTTGCTGAACCCAGAACATTTGAAAAGATGTTTGACTAATCCCGTCGCTGGGCACGGCCCATCCTCCATGGAAGGGCCGTGACGGTGCTGAACAACTGGGGGCCACGTGCCTGAAACCACAGGCCCGTCTGCCTTCAAAGAGCCTTTCCGTGCCCTTGAACATCTAGAAGCAAGTTCACCTGGTGGGAGGGAGCACTGTCCCCAAGAACCCAGCTTGCTGCCTCCGCCAGGACAGATTTCTTGACTCTCTGGTCCTAATACTTCAGCAGGATCCCAGGGGCTGGAGGTCACCCCTGGGGGACTTTTGAAGAAATATTTTGGGTGATTCAATTACTCTCAAGACTAGAAGGCTTTTGATTTTGATTAACAACCAGAAAAACGTTCCCGGCAACAGTGCTGTCATTGTGTCATGAGGCTGCACCTATGGTCGGGAGGGTTCCAAGAAGGCGCCGAGGGAACAACTTGAAATATCACAGTGGCTTCCAGGAAATTCCCTGCCGGTGTCTGCAGCGGGAGGGAGGGCGGCCTTGGTCCCGCTTCTGGGGCAAAGGCCGTGCTCTGCACCCACTGGCCGCTGGCCGTGGCGGCTGGCAGGGCGCTGAGTGTCGCTCAGAACCTCCTCCTGGAGCCTCTGCGCTTCCGCTGCCTGCAGGCCGCCGGGGGGTCCGAGCAGCTTCCCACGCTCCTTTCCTGCTGCGCCTCTGGGCTCAGGGCTCGATTCCTGCCACGTTTTGTGAGGACCTTGAGCAAGAGCCTATCGCAGACCACTGCAACAAGCAGAACGTGTCCGTGTGTCCACCCCACCTGTCCGTCCACCCTTCATTCAGCCACAGGTACCGACTGAGAAGTGAGTGAGTTTCCCGTGGCTGCTGTAACCAAGTGCCACGAACTCAACGGCTTCAAACAGCAGGAACTTGTTCACACGAAGTTCTGGAGGCCGGCAGTCCAAAATCTAAAATGTCGGCCCTGCCACTGCTACAGTTTGAATGTGTCCCCCAAAAGTTCAAGCGTTGGAAACGTGGCCCCCAGTGCAGCGGTGTTGAGAGGTGGGACCTCGGGGAGGTAATTGCGTCATGCGGGTTGTGCTCACGAATGGGCTAGTCTGTTCAGGGATTAATGGAGTAATGGGTTATGGAGGGAGAGAGTTCGTTATCACCAGAGCAGGCTGTGTGGCCTCTCACACCAGCCCCTCCCCAGGCACAGCCCTACTCCACCCTGGGACTCTGCAGAGAGCCCCCACCAGCAAGAAGGCCCACAGGAGATGCAGCCCTCAACCTTGTACTTCCCAGCCTCCAGAACTGTAAGAATAGACTTCTTTATAAATTAGCCAGGTATTCGAGTTACAGCCACAGAAAGCAGACTACGACAGCCGCACTTTCTCTGACGGCTCTAGGGGTGGACCCTTCCTGCCTCTTCTAGCTCCTGGGGGTCGCCAGAAATCCTTAGTGCTCCTTGGCACGTGGCTGCATCTCTCCAGCCTCGACCTCCATGTTCACACGGCCTCCCCCTGGTCCCTGTGGTTAAATGTCCCTCTTCTCATGAAGCCAGTGCATTACGACCTCGTGCTAGCTTACTACACCTTCTTACATCTGCAACCACCCGATTTCCAAATGAAGTCACTGAGGTTCTGGGAAGGACACGAATTTTGTGGGGACACTCTCTAACCCATATGAGAACATTCTAGGAGCAGGCAGTGTTGTAGTCCCTGCCCTCATGGACCTTGCGCTTCCACTAAGGGAGATGGATTTTAAAAAAGTCAACACCTAACAGAGCTTCCGGTGGAGATGAGTGATATGAAGAGGATGCCACTGTCCCCAGGGCGGCCGGGGTGGTGGGGGGCCTCTCTGAGGAGTTGACAGCAGCACGGGGAGGGGGACCCCCGGGGAAGATGCTCAGGGCAGAGGGAGCAGCTCCTGCAGCTGTCGAGTCAGGACGTGCCGACTCCCCGAGCCCAGGAAGGAGGCCGAGGGGCTGCCATCGGGGGGCTCGAGGCGGGGAGAGGCGGCTGGCCGGCGCCAGGGCCCGGAGCAGCACAGCTTTCTGACCGTGCTAAGGAGGTAGGAGCTGAACCGTGGGCGCAGGGAGCCTCTGAGGAGGCTTGAAAGGGTGGTGGCCTGGTCTGAGTCTGCGCCAGGACTGTGCTGGCCGCTGCGGGAGAGTCAGCCAGGAGGGCCAGATGATGGCAGGAGCAGCACCGTGGAGAGGCTGGTGGCGGGGCGGGGCGAGGTGGCAGAAGTGGGAGAAGTCTGGGCTCTGGGTGTGGGTCTCGGTCGTGCTGACAGGCTTTGTCGCGGTACTGGATGTGTGTGGGACTGAAAGAGAAACGGCACAGGCGCCTGCTGAGTCGCAGGGCTGCTGGCTGACGGGAGGGTAACAAAACTGCAGGGAAAGTGCTCTGTGGTCACAGCGGAAACTGAGGAAACCGCCTGGAGTTGAGACTCAGGGACAGGGGTTTCTGAGCCGGGTTTTGAAGGATGGCTAGGAGTGCCCATGTGTGCCCAGGGTGAGCAGGTCAGTAAGGGGAAGAGTCAGCATGTCCTGGTGTCAAATCCCCTGATTAGGGCAGTTTCTGTTTCCTCTCCTGAGCCTCTGGCACCCGAGGCAGGTCCCGCTTCACCCAGAGCAGCAGCGGGCAGGGCAAAAGGGACGGTGGCTGTGACTTTCACACCCTGGCTCTGCTCTTAACTGGCGGCATGACCTTGGGCCCTGTAAGGAGGCTGAATTGTGCCCCCAAAAGAGATACGTTCACATCCTAAACCCGGTGCCTGTGATCCTGCCCTTGCTTGGAATAGGGTCTTTGCAGGAGGAACCACGGGGAGATGAGGTCGTGCAGGGTGGGGTGGGCCCCACATGCACTGCCCGGTGTTCTTATAAGGACAGAGAGAGTCAGAGACAGAGACTGAGTGATGAAGCCACAAGCGAGGATCACCGAAGCCCGCTCAGCCCCCAGAAGCTAAAAGAAGTATCTGACCCCTGGCCCCCCCAGCCTCCAGCAGGAAGCAACCTGGCTGACACCTTGATCTTGGACTTCAGGCCTCCAGAACCGGGAGAGAATAGATTTCTGTTGCTTTAAGCCACAAAGGGTTGTGGTGCTTTGTCACAGCAGCCTCAGGACACTCACACAGACCACAGTACCATCCTCTCTAGGATGGAGACACGCCCACCGCTCCACATCACCCCAGAGATTTCCCCATGCACCGTCCCACGGGGATCATCCTGGGCCCGTCTACCAGAGTTGGCACCCGTCCTAGTCTGGGGCCTCTGGAGCTGGGACACTCAAAATGCGGACAGGTAACCAACCACTTCAGCCTCACCTGGAAGATTGTTAGGAATGACCCACCTGGACCCAGTGAGCCAGATGCGCATGTGCTGAGACTGAAGTTTTAGAAGCCCTGCTCTGCAAGGGAGAGCTTGAGGCAAGGACGTCACTGCTGATCCTCTCTGGGGGAGGGCAGGCCTGGGGGGCAGTGTGGATGCGGGACATGAGCAAGGCACGACAGCAGCAGCGAGAGGGACGGTGCACAGAGATACACCACGTGTCCAGCGGGAGCCACACCTGCGAGTGGCCCACGGAAGGAAAGAGGGAGGGGCTTATCCGCCTGGCCTTCCGCTCTTGTTTCCCACTGTTAAAAGTTCACCCCGTGACAGGAGGTGGGAGGAGATGGGGAGCAGGTCCTCAGTGGGAACAGGCTTCCTTTTGGGGTGATGACAATGTTCTAGAACTTGAGGGAGGTGGTGGGTGCACGACTTGTTAATGTACTAAATACCAATTGTTTACTTGAAAATTGTTAATTTTATGTTAAATGAATCTCACTTCAATTTTTTTAAAAAGTTACCTTTGAGATACTAACCTCCCCTGCACTTCTGGGTGGTTCTCAGAAGCCCAGACGCTACGCACTGTGGCTTGGTGTCTGGGTACCACTGGGGAGACAGAGAGGAGGAGGTGGCGTCCACAAGGCGCAGGATAAAACATCGTGTTTGGGTATCACGTTTCTTATTATTGTCTCCAAAAATGGAACTTGCTTTGTGGAGCATCTGGCGAGGCTTCTCCGCAGCCTCTAGAAGAAGAAGAACTAAGAGAACTGTCCTTGCAGTTGAGGGAAGGTGCATATATACGATGGCGCCAGTGGGCGCCCCAGGGCATTACTTCTAACTGAACTCCGGGCAACTTACGCGTCACAGGACTGCAGCTCAGAGGCTACGCGCAGCACCCGGAATCAAACGGCAGGAAGAGGAACACGAAGGTAGATGGCGGTGGTGGAGGCAGATTCCTGTGGCTATGAAGACACTCGCCATGATAAATCAGGGCACGAACATGGACTTTGGTGTCAGCAGCCCTTGGTTCAAGTCCTCAGTCCTCCACTTCCTGCCGAGGGAGTCTTGGGCACCTCACTTAGCCTTGGTGAGTCTCAGTTTTCTTATCTGTAAAATGGAGGCGATACCCACCTACACAGAGCTGTTGTGGGGAACAAAAGTAGATGCAACTTCAAACCCAGCCTCAAAAAATTCCTACGGATAAAGTTTCAAGGAAAATTAGTAGCTCACAGTCAAAAATTGCAAAACACTAGCATAAAAGCTAGCAGATATAAGAGAGAGCAGAATCAAACCTCCAGGGACTTCAAAATTGAAATTATCAAACACAAGAAATAATGTAAATATGTTTAATACAATTAAAAAAATAAAAGCGAAGCTTAAAACATGATCAAGGGGGGAAATTCATAAATAATGACGAGGAAGCTTTGAAAAAAAGAATTTCTAGAAACAAAAAATATAATTACTAAAATTAAACACTCACTGGACATTGAGCAGTTATATTAACTTCAGACAAAGCAGACTTTGGAACAAGGAAGATCTCCAGAATAAAAAGGGACATGACATTGTAATAAACAGGATTGATTCACCACTAATGCAACAAGCCCATGTGTATCACCTATGAGCAGAGCTTCAAAGTTCATGCAACAAAAGCGGGAACCGAAAAGAGAAATGATAAACCCACAATTAATCGTTAGAGACTTCAACACTCCCCTCTCAATAACAGAACTAACAGAAAATCATCAAAGATAGCGAAGAACTGAACAATACCATTAACATCTGGATCTGCTAGACATTTAGAACATTCTATCCAAAAAAGCAAAAAACATTATTTTCAAGTGCACGTAGAATATTCACCACAACAGACTGTGTTCTGGGTCATATAAAAAAGCTTAACAAAGTTAAAAGAATTTAAATCATACAAAGTATGTCCTATAACGCAATTAAACTGTGAATTAATAACAGAAGGATAAGAGAAAAAAATCCAAGCACTTAAACAGTACGCTTTGAAATAATCGATGATGCAAACAGGAAGTTTCAAGGGAAACTAGAAAACATTTTGAACTAAACAAAAATCAAAGTATATCAAACTTTGTTAGCTGCAGCTATAGCAGTGCTGAGAGAGAAATTTATAGCATTAACTGCTTTTGTATAAGAAAAGAAGAAAGGTCTTAAATCAGTAATCCAACCTTTTTTTTTTTAAAGAAACTAGAAAAGGAAGAGCCAAATAAACCAAAAGTAAGCAGAAGGAAGGAAATAATGAAGACAAGAACAGAAATCCATGAAATTGAAAACAGAAAAACAAAGGAGAAAAATCAATAAAACCAAAAGTTGGTTCTTTA
Source organism: Indri indri (assembly GCA_004363605.1). Taxonomy (NCBI): domain Eukaryota; kingdom Metazoa; phylum Chordata; class Mammalia; order Primates; family Indriidae; genus Indri; species Indri indri. The sequence goes on from RJWJ010016978.1 coordinate 11,213, forward strand.
AAAAGATCAGTAAAGTTGACGACACACTTTAGCAAGACTCGCAAAGAAAAAAGATGACCTCATAGACAGCAAGAGCGATTTAAAGGAATACCAGGAACAATCCTATGCACATAATTTCTACATCTTAGATGAAATGGATGAATTCCTTGAATACAAACTACCAGCATTTACTCAGGATTAAATAAATAACATGAATAGCCTTGTAACTACTAAACACATTTAATTCATAGATTTATATTTTTTTCCAAAAAATGTATCTCCAGTCCCAGATGGTTTCACTAGCTAATTCCTATCAAACACTGAAAGAAGAAATAATGTCAATTGTACACAATCTGTCCCAGAAAATAAAAGATGAAAGACTGCTTTCTGACATATTTTATGAAGCTAGCATTGCCCCATTACCAAAACTAGAAAGAGACTGTAAAAACGGAAAACTACAGACCAATATCCTACATAAACACAAACGCAAAAGTCCTCAACAAAATATCAGCAAATAAAGTCCAGCAGTGTATGAAAAGAATAATATACCACCACCCAGTGGAGTTCATCCTGGGAATACAAGGACTGGTTTGATACTCAGAAATCAATCAATGGAATCCAATATATAAACAGCCTAAAACGGTTCAACTGATACATTTGAACTGTATCAGAAGAAGCATTTGACAGAATTGAGCATCCATTCTCGATAAAGTTCTCAGCAAAATACCAACCAATGAGAACTTCCTCAATCTGATAAAGGATATCTACAAAAATCCTGCAGCTAGCATCATACTTAATAATGAGAGACTTTTCCCCAGAGGTTGGGAGCAAGGCAAGGATGTTCAGGCTCACCATTCCTATTCAACATCATAGTAGAAATCTTAGCCAATAAGATAAGGAAAGAGAAAAGAAATGAGAGTATTACTTACTGGAAAGAAAGAAATAAAACTGTCTCTGTCCTCAGACAACATAACTATCTACACCATCTACATTGAAAATCTCAAGAAATCTATATTTCAAAAAGACTCCTAGCACCAATAAGTAAGTTTGACAGGTCATAGGATACAAGGTCACCACACAAAAAAGCAATGCACAACTGGAAACCAAAATTTTAAGAACAATATGATTTACAGTAACTCCAAAAAAGCACAATATTTAAGTGTAAATGTAACAAAACATGGCCAGGATCTATCTGCTTAAAACTGTCAAATGCTGATAAAAGAAATGAAGGAAGACAAACCAAGAGAGAAAGTCTGCGTTCACAAATCAGAGCTCGACACAGGGACAATGCCAAATCTCTTCAAGTCGATCTATAGATTTCATGCAATTCCATACAAAATCCTAGCACGATTTTTTGTAGATATAGATAAACTGGTCCTAAAATTTATATGGAGAGGCAAAAGAACTGAAATAGCTAAAAACAACTTTGAAAGAAAAGAATAAACTTAGATGAATCATACTACCCCATTTTAAGATATACTATGAAAGCTGCACTCATAAAGACAGTGTGCTAACAGCTAAGCATTAGTGACATAGATCGACAGAACAGAATAGAAACCCCAGAAATAAGCCCATGTAAAATATGACCAGGTGATTTTTAACAACGGTGCAAACGCAATTCAATGGATAAAGGATGATCTTTTTAACAAATGATGTTTAAATAAATAAACCCCAACCAAAACCTTACAGCTTATCTAAAAATTAACTCAGAGTGGATCATAGAACTAAATATAATACATGAAACTATAAAACTTCTACAAGAAAATATATGAGAACATCTTTGTCACCTGGGGTTAAGCAAAGAGTTCTTAAACATGACACCAAAAGTATAATCCATAAAAGGAAAAAATAATAAATCAGACTTCATGACAAGTAAAACAATTTGTTCTGAGAATGATACTGTTAAAAGAATAAAAATATGAGCTATAGACTGAGAAAAATATTTGCAAATCATATATCTGACAAAGGACTTTTATCCAGAATACATAAAGAACGCTCAAAATTCGTTGGTAAGAAAACAAACAACCCAATTAAAAATGCATGAAGGACTTCGACAGCCACTTCACCAACGAGGACATGTGGGATAGCAAGTGAGCTCACGCAAAGCTGTTCAACATCCTTCGACACTGAGGAAATGCACATTAAAACCGCGAGGTGAGACCACCACACGTCTACATAAGACGACAGATAAATGACGGCGCATCCGCATGATGCGCTACTAGCCAGCAATACAAAGGAAGAACTTGCAACGGTTTAAATAACTCTCAGAGATAATGATGCTGAGTAAAAGAAATGAGTCTAAAAAGGTTATATACTTTATGGTCGCATTTATAGGACATTCTATAAATGAGAAAATTACCATGATGAAGAACAGACCAAGAGTGGGGGAAGAGGATGTCTGTAAGGGAAAAGCGCAAGGTGCTTTGGTGGCGGGTGGGCTTGTTCTGCCTCCAACTGCGCCAGCGGCCGCATGAATGTACATAAACGTGTGAAAACTCAAAAAACTGTATATCCCTCCCAGTGAAAGTCAATTTTACTGTATGATAATTTTAAAAATAAAAAGATTCAAATGATGGGTGTATTAAGCAGTATATTAGACACAGATGGAAAAAGACCTGGTGAATAAATTATCCAGAATGCAGCCCAGGTATGAATATGAGAATCCGTATCTGGATATGAAATATGGACATGAAAATATGAAAGGGTCTGAAAGACACAGAAGATACAGACACTCCAACATGAATTTTTTTAATTAACAGATAAAATTATACATATTTGTTATGTACATGATTAACATGTATCTTCACTGAAGAATCCAAGGAATATTATAAAAGGAACAAAGAAAATAAAATAAGCAAAGAGATCCTTGCGCTGTTTTGGAGAGATAGAAGTATTGATTAATTTTAAGCTTTAGTAATTTAAATATCTTACTGAAGTCACTTATATAAACAATAAAAGGAAATATAGTGTATAACTTCCATATAGATACAAGGATAGAAAAATGGAATAAGAAAAGAAAAAAACCATAAATCCAAAAGAATAGAAGAAAGGAAGGAAAAAAGAAACAAAATTAGGACAAATCGAAAGCACGTAGTAAGATGGTAGAAATAAACCCCAAAATATCAATAGTAACAATGCATGTAAATGGACTAAACTTTCCATTTAAAATCAAACTAGATGAATATTAAACAGTACTCTCTCTCTCTCTCTCTCTCACACACACACACACACACACACACACACACACACCCTGTAGGTTATTAAGTATGAAATGTCCAATTTCCTTAAGTACTAAGTTTGACAGTTGATATCTCTGACATTTCACTTTGACACTTCTTGTTTTATGTTTATTGTGAAGGTACATCCTCAGTCTTTCAAATGCACATTTTGTCTTGTGATTATCTTTCAAATTTTGTTTAGAGTAATTTTTGTGAAACCATGGATACATAAAAAATTTGTTATTTTCGTATATGAGTTCCGTCATGGAAACAATGCAGCGCAAACAGCTTGAAATATCAATGAAGTGTTTGGGAAGGATGTGGCTAATGAGTGCACAGTACGTCAATGGTTTGAGAAGTTCTGTTTTGGTGATTTTAATCTTGAAAATGAGCCACGTGGCTGACCTGAGACCAAGGTGGATAATGATGAGCTGAAAGCTGTAATGGAAGCGAATCCATCTCAACCTACGCATAAATTATCGGCAAGGTTTGACATTACTATTCCAACAATATTGGGCCATTTGAAACAAATGTGCAAGGTGAAGAAGCTGGATAGGCGGGTTCCGCATGAATTAAAGGAGCGTGAGAAGGGAAATTGCCTCAAAGCTTGCCTTTCTTTACTGTCACAATATAAAGGTGAAATATTTCCACACCGTATTGTTACGTGTGATGAAAAATGGATTCTTTTTGACAATCACAAGCGTTCAGCACAATGGTTGGATAAGGATGAAGTGCCAAAACACAGTCCAAAACCAAATATTCACCAAAAAAAGCTAATGGTGTCTGTTTGGTGGTCTGGCGCTGGTATTATCCACTACAGCTTCATGAAACCTGGTCACTGGATGACAGCTGATGTCTACTGCAACCAGCTGGATGAAATGATGAGTTTGCTTGCGATTAAGCAGCCAAGATTGGTCACTAGAGACAGGCCAATCCTCTTGCAAGACAACACTTGACCACATGGTGCACCAAGAAAGCTGCTCAAACTACAGCAATTGGACTTGGAAACCCTCTGTCATCCACCATATTCACCAGACCTTGCACCAACTGACTACCACTCTTCCAGGCTTTGGACCACTTCTTGCAAGGAAAAATATTCAACTCTCAATAAGCTGCGGAAAACACCTTTCATGATTTCATCTCCACTTGCTCTCCAGGCTTTTTCACTGCTGGCATAAACAAGCTACCATTAAGATGGCAAAACTGTGTCGATAATTGAGGTGCACAGTTTGATTAATTGCACTGCTTCTTGTTTGAGATATAATAAACTACACTTTGGATTCGAAATCAGACATTTCATATTTAATGCTACATATGTACAATATATATCATACAGTACACACACACACACACACACACACACACACTCAAACACATTCTGTTTAATAGAGATATTCCTAAAATGCAAGGATGTAAACCAAAGAATGGAAAAACATATACCAGGCTATACAGTCCAAAAAAAAAGATGGTGTGGTGACATGAATATCAAACACAACAGACTTTAAAGCAAAAGGTAGTATTGACATAAAAGGGTCACTACATAGGGGCGATCAAGGTTTAATTCACAGGAATAGATGATGATCCTCATGGACTCAATAACAGAGCTTCAAAATATAAAACAAAAACTAGCAAGATTTTAAGGAGAAGTTGATAAATATACCAAACAGTGACAGATGTTATAACTGTCTCTCAGTAACTAAGAAATTGAGGAGACAAAGATCAATTAGAATATAGAAAAATTAAAGATCAAATGAAAAGCTTGATCTAATGGATATTTATAGAGCATTGCACTTAACAATGGAAAAATACACATTCTTTCCAAACACCCATGGAACATTTGCAAAACTCAACGAGGCACTAGACCGTAAAGCTCTCGCCTCCCCTAATTTCAGACCAACAGACCATGTTGTCTCACTCGGTGCCCTCGAGTTTGAAACCCATGGCAAAGAGATAACCGGAAAACCCCACGTGTCTGCGGGTTGGAAAACATACATCTACAGGACTCATAGGCCAAGCAAGAAACCATAGTGGAATGTTTAAAATATCTACACCTGAGGGATTTTTTTTTAAATTTCTATATCACAAATTATCAGAGGCAACACACACAATATTTAAAAGGAAATTTAGTGTCATCAATAAGGGTAATAAATCACACCCAAGTCAGGTTTACCCAGGAATATAAGACTGACGTAGAAAATCTATTAATGTCATTTGCCACAATAACAGATTAAAGAAGAAAACCAAACAATTCCCTTGATACATGCAAAAAAAGCATTCCATAAAATTCTATATCCAATCACAGTTCAAAAATCTTTGCAAAATAGGAATAGATGGGAACTTCCTTAATCTGATAAAAAGCAGCTACCGAAAATCCCTACAATAGCCACCCTGCCGGAGAAATGCTGAAGGAATTTCTGTTAGATCAGAAACAGACACTGAGCTCTATAACATTGGACTGGAGGTTCTAACCAATGCGCTGAGATGTGAAAAGGAAATACAGAGGGAGAAAGGTACAGAAAAAACTCTTCTGAGCTGCAGATGAAAATATCATCTACATAGAATCCTTGAAAGAACCTACGGAAAATTATTAATAAGAGTCGAATAAGGTGAGTGGATACAAAACCAATATACGAAGCTCAATTGTGTTTGTATAAAGTGGCCACAATTAGAAAAGACAAGTTTTAAAAGGATGCCATTTATAATGGCAACATCAACAAACAAATATGATATATACATATACATACACAACCTAGGAATAAATTCGACAAAAAAGTATACAAACACAGCAGGTTTTGGATAAAAGACTTGATATCATAAAGGTATTGGTTCTCCCCAAAATTGTGTATAGATTCAGCATGGTGCCAGTACCAAAAAAAAAACCAGATGCTCTAAGTCTTCTTTAATATATTTCAGTGAAATTCAATCATTTCACCATAAAGGTATTATCAGACACTTGCCCTGTGATCTTGGACAAGATCTGAGTTTTCCCGGCTGAATAAAATAAAAGGATGGGAACAAAGGACCCCAAAAGTCCCCTCCTGTGCTGAAACCCTAAGATCTCTGAGACCCTCTCAAAGGGGACGCAGGTAAGGTGCATTTGACAAGTCTGTGTGGCGGCTCCTGAGGGAAACAAAATGATAAACCAGGCTGGGGTGGGTGTGAGACTCCACCCAACGACCTGAGCATCTAACAGGAGGTAAAATGTAAAGCGAATCATGACACGTCCCAAACGTTATGTAATCATTGCAAATAGCTTTTAAAGGATTACATAAACATGGAAAATATTCACGACATGTTAAGTGGGAAAAATTTGCACATATACTATAATTACAATTCTAAATGCAAACACGAGGTCCAGGATGCACGGCTGCCCAAACTCTTAAGTTTCACCCCGAGACATGTTTTGTTTGGCATGCTCTTTATTTTGTATTTTAATTGTTGGCTACCAGTTAAAAGTTCAGAGGTTTCACATAAATATCCAGATTTCTAGCATCTCTTGAAAACTGGGAAGGGTGTCTGAAATGCCTTTCCGCCTTTCTCACTTGGCAAACCCTTGAAGCCTCAGCACAGGTATGATTTCTTCCAAGACATGTCCCTCCAGCTCCAGATGGGACCAGCTCCTGCACAGCCAGGTCCCTGGGGGAGCGCGCACATCATGACCTCTTCATCGGTGTGTCCCCTACCCTGGACCAAGCTGCTGCTCCAGGAGAGGGACTGCATTTACTTGTCCTACAAGCCCAGCCTGTGACTCCAGAGCTGAAAGGGAAACAAGGGAAGTCATAGGTGGAAATGAAATTAATTGTGTCGGATGGCGGTACGGGGAGAGCTTGTGCTTTCTTTCTTCTTCAAAACATCCCTTGAATGGTGTGATACCTGCACGTGGAAACACGGGAGCTGGCATCTCAGGGAAGGCTGGACCACCTGCCCTGCTGGGAAGGGCCTCCAGGAGCGGCCACGCGCTCCCCGGCTGGAAACCGTCCAGGGTGTTGGCAGCGGCCATCTACCTTTTCGGAACTCAGGGGTCGGACTGTTTGATTGGTTGAGAAACAGCAATGACCAATGATGAGAAAGAATGTCAGTAAATGCTGCTGTTGTCTCCTCTAAGTCCTCCGGCAGGAAGTCATTATTTGCTTCTGGGAGTCCTGGGCATTTTCAGGTCTAGGATTTGTGGCATCTGAGAGCTTCTTGGCCAGGTGCGTGTGTCTGGGAGCCCAGGGGCACTCCGCCTTCCTGCCTGGCCCCTGGGAATGTTACCAGACCCTGGTCTGTCTGTCTGCGACAGGGCACAGTTTCCCAGCCCTCAGGCCTAGGGCCAAGTCGATGCTCCTTGGAGCACTGTCACTCCCTGACAAGTCTCTTCCTGTGTCATAGTTTCTTGCTTACTGTTGTCTAACCCAAGAAGGTAAGAGCCCAGGGCCAGGGCCGAGTCTGTCTTGTTCAGAGCTGTGTTCTCAGAATTCACGTCCACAAACGTTTGCTGAATGACTGAATAAATTATGTATGGGGACCAGAAGCGCTGGCAGGGAGTGATGGCCAAGGTTCTGGTATGAACTTCTAGACCAAGTCTGGGGGTGCTGACCCTAGAAAGCCCCAAGTTCATCTCCTCATGTCCCAGGCTGGGGCTACTCGAAAGTCAGTCAGTCAGTGCCAGGCACCCTGGACTGTGGCTTCCAAAGGCAGGAAGAGGCTGCCAGGGGCCGGGCTTACCTCCTTGAGCTAGTCCCCTGCATGCCAGGTTCACGAAGGTGAAGCTGAAGCCAGCCCTCCCCCGACTTGGCCAGACAGCCCCTCCCCCACACAGCCACGCCCCACACAGCTCTTTTCCAGTCCAACCTCCGAGAAACCCGCTGAGCCTCTGCTGCCAGGCCAGGTCCCACCACCAAGGCCCGTCCACTGCCCTGCCCACCCTTCCAGGCCCAAATTTGAGGCCTCCAGGTCCTGCCTGGCCAGGGGTGGTGAAGTTCTGTCTCGGTGGAAGCAGGTGCAGGGCCCACGGTGACTCGTCCCCGGGGGAGGGAGACCTGGCAGTGGGACCGGGCCCAGACCCGAGCTTGCCCACGGAAGTAGAGTGAGGGGCCGTGCTGGGCCGGAGCAGAGCAGCATGTCCCTTAGCGCACGCAGACGGCAAGAGCTGAGGTCGGCCCCATGCTTCTCACTTGTGCTGTCAACAATCGGTGAGCGGAAAGGCGCAGGGCACGACCCAGCTCCGGACAGACAGTAAGTGGAGGAGCAGAACCCAGAACCGGGCCGTCTCCCTGCCCGGTGCTTCCCCAGCACCGTAGCCTCTGTGCACTGCTGTCGTGCCCCAGCCTGCCCTGAAGGTGCCAGAGGAGTGAGGACAGACTCCTTCTGCGAACACAAAGAAGGTGACCAGGCCTAGTCGGGGCCAGGGGCTGCATTCATCACTCTGCTTGTGTGTCCATCCCCGGCCCCTGACTCCTCCCCGTCCCCTGCCCCACCTGGCCACGGACGCTCCGAAGCACTACAGGACCACGAAGCGTAAGAACAGGGGAGCCCCCTGAGAAAACTCGATAACAAGAAGGCAGACTAATTCTAAAATCGGCAGAGGATCCGCACAGACGTTTCTCCAAAGGAGATGCCGGGTAGCCAACCAGCGCATGAAAGATGCCCCACAGTACCCCCTGGGCCTTGCACACCTTTTTAAATCTGACTGAAGTTCAAATTCAGAATTTCACGCCGACAACACTGGCTCAGGGAGGGGGCAGCCCGGAGACCACTGAATCAGGCAGGAATTCGTGTCCCGTGACATCAGCTGTTAAGGGCCCAGCCGGCCCAGGAGGGCCACGCTGCCTCTGCTTCAGTGCTGCCCTGCACGGGGCAACGCCAGGATTCCAGAGGGACTTGGCGCTCTGACAAGTGACCCTAAACGTGGCAGAGGGAGCTACTGACACCCTGAAGCAGGCAGGACAGGTCCCCCGGGCACCAGCCCCTCTCCATCCCAGCCACTTGTGACAGGGCGGCTCCAGGGCCGCCCCTCTGGGTCAGAAGCAGTGCTGGAAAGTGGAGATGAGGACAATTTGGGCCACTTGCCTCTCCCCAGAACCTTCTCCGGGGCTGCCTGTTCTTCCCTCATCGATCCGTGCCTGTGTGATCTGTCTCTGAACCCTCCTGGTGACAGGACCACTCCAGGGGTGGTAAGAGGAGTGCAGAGTCTCAGCCCCCAGCACTGGAGAAGAGTCCAGAACTGCGCTGGCCCAGCGCTTTCGGAAGGATGTTCTGTAGCTACTCCACTTTTCTAAGGCCGTGTGATGTAGTATGTTTGGAAAACACTAATGCCATTTTTTGCCTTTTTTAAAAAAAACAAGCTTTTTTGTTGCATGTCTACACAGATTCCTGAATGTGCAAAATTACCCTGGATTTTTTCCAAGGGAAGAATTTGCAGGGACAAGTGTTCCACGAACTTCACGTGAGGAAATACTGACGTGGCCCTGCCCCTTCACCTTGGGGAGACGAGGCCAGAAGCAGGCAGCCGGGGAGGGCCGCACGGCCAGAGCCGGGCCTCCGGGTGCCCATCTCTCGGCCCCTCCCCCGAGTCCCCACGTCGTCTGCCGGACCAGGGCAAAACGAAAATGCAGGGCGCCTTGTCCAAACTCTAGCAAGAATTTCGAGATGGTGACAGCAGAGCATTAAGCCAAGTGCAGGCCAGGCTAAGCACTCGTCACCCCTCTGCAGCCCAGAAGGGCCCCACTGGACACATCCCTGAGCACGAAACCAAAAGACCCCAGGTCCGCCCCTCTCTGGCTCAGACACCGTGGACGTGTCGCTCAGCCCCTCTGAGCCCGTCTCCACTCCCTGACAGTGGAGTCCTCAAGCCACCCGCTCGCTGCAGAGGAGGAGTGATTACACGGGACTGCAAACAGGAGTCCGTCCCTGCCATACCAAAAGGAAAACAGGTCTGAGCCTGTGCGTGGAGGGGGCTGGCTTGCCTACTTCTTGGATTCTGCAGCCGTGAAATCCCACCTGCCTTTGGGCTCGTGCGTCAGTCCATTTGGTGTTCCTGTAAAGGATCACCTGAGGCTGGGCAATTTATAGAGAAAAGAGGTTTATTTGGCTCACGGTTCTGCAGGCTGTACAAGCAGCATGGCCCAGCGTCTGCTTCTGGTGAGGGCCTCAGGCTGCTGCCACTCATGGCGGAAGGTGCAAGGGCCACGTGTGCAGAGATCACATGGAAAGAGAGGAAGCAAGTGGGGGAGGGGAGGTGCCAGCTCTTTCTAACCATCAGCTCTCACAGGAACTAATAGAGAGAGAACTCGCTTATCACCATGAGGATGGCACCAAGCCATTCGTGAGGGATCCGTCCCCATGACCCAGACACGTCCCACCAGCCCCCACCTCCAACACTAGGGATCAAATTTCAGCATGAGATTTGGAGGGGACAAACCAACCATATCCAAATTGTAGCAGCTGGGTAGCTCTGAGCATGCCGAGGGTGGCTGCTACCCGGAGGTGCAGAGAGAAGCCACAGTGGTACCAGCCTGTGGATTTAGTGAACACCTGCAGGTGCCTCTTGCTGTGCCAGGCACTTTACAATGTCACTTCTGATTCCCAGGTGGCAGGGCCACAAATACGGGAACCAAGGCTCGACTCCGGGTCCACCCACTCTGAAGCCTCCAATCCTTCCTTTATATCAGGGTTTAACTCCCTCTCCTGAATTAAAGCCCACAGACACTAACTAAACCCAGGGAGGAGAGGCAGCGTGCACGGGGCCTGGGCACAGTGGGTAAACGCGTGGTGGCTGTTCTGCTAGTATCCTTATTATTGGGTGGTTATTTAGGGTGTTATTTGGGATTCGTTGCACAGTATAATTTTTCTCATTGATTTGCACATTCATCACAGCACCACTACTTTCCCACTGAAACGGCGGGCAAGTTCCTAATGCTTCCCTGCCTCAGTTTCCCCATCTGTGAAACGTCAATCACACAGGTATCCATCTCATAGAGTAACTGAGTGGATTAAATTAGTTACATTAATACTCAGACAGCTCTTAGGAGAGCCTTTGGCAGAACGCAAATGTTTTAGTAAGTGTTACTAAACACACTGCGTAAAGCTTACAGATGCAGCTGTGTTAGTCTCAGCTTGTTCATTTGCTTGGCTCCCAGGAAACAACTTGTCATTCCCTCGGGCTCCTTAAGAACAAATCAATCACATATGGATGTGCTGGTGTCTAGTTCTTTGGCCACCTGTCTTCCACGGAGACACCCGGGAAAGGACCTATGTCGGGTCTGGTTGATAGAGACACCCCAGACATTGGATTGACCAGTGTCACCCAGCGCTTTCTCACTGTGCCTGGTGGGTTCAGTGGAAACCCTTGCTTTTCCCTCCCGTGTTCCACTCCTTGCCTGTGTTTTGGAAATAATAACCCGCTCTGGAACCGTGAAGAAGCCAAGGCAGCTTGGGCCTTTTTCTGTCTTTGTCGTATGACAACCCAAACAGAACGAAGCACCCCCTGGCTCCTTTCTCCCTGGGCAGGAGCAAGGCTGTCTCCTCTCTCTCCAGTCTCCTTTCTGTTGCTCCTCACGGCCTCTCCCACCACAACATCCGTGTGCCTGTCTGTCTGTCTGTCATGTCAGCTAAGGCTGGGGATGCTTTCGATCTACAAATTGCACGGTAAGAATACAGGTTTTCTAAAGCGAGTTTGTGTGGTGCCGTAAGAGCACCAGGGACCTGGGAAAATAACGTCTTCTGTGCCGCGCACATGACGCCACACCCTGCAATGACGGCTCCGGGGCTCCTCTCCCTGCAGGGTGCCTCTCAGACCAGCCTGGGTCTGCACGGCGGGGGTGGGGAGCCAAGGCGAGGCCTGGGAAACGCAAAACTGGACAAAGAAGGATGAAGTCTGTGCGTGCCGCCCGGCGTCAGGAGGCGTCTCTCAGCATCTCGTTTAAACCTGTTGTATGTCTGGTCAAAAGTGACTCACCTGAGCAGGGTGGCTACAGGATCTTAGGAGGGCCAGGCGGACACACAGGGGAGATGAAGGCACATGCAGCAGCTCCAGAGGGTGGCCCTGCGTCACCCGGCCAAGGCCAGACCACTCACCAGAGAAAGCCCAGGCCGCAGAGGCTGCAGCTGCGCGGGGCCAGGCAGACTTCTGGTTCCTTCCGGTTCCGGCTCCTTCCGGTTCCCTCCAGAGAAGTCCCGGCTCAGTAGGGCTCGCCAGCTCACCGTGTGCTGTTCTGAGGGATCCCTCCCCACACCCCCCCGAAACAGGCAGGAGGCTGAGCACCCCTAAAGAGATTCTGTATTCTCGTATTTTCTCTTCATATGCTCTGGCTCTGCTATTTTCTTTGCTTTTCATTTTTCATTCAGGTGAAAAAAATCACATAACATGCAATTAGCCATTTTATTTTTTCTCTATTTGTTTTTTGAGACAGAGTTTCACTTTTGTTGCCCAGGCTAGAGTGCCGTGGCATCAGCCTAGCTCACAGCAACCTCAAACTCCTGGGCTCAAGCGATCCTCCTGCCTCAGCCTCCCGAGCAGCTGGGACTACAGGCATGTGCCACCATGCCCGGCTAATTTTTTCTACATATTTTTAGTTGTCCAGATAATTTCTTTCTATTTTTTTTAGTAGAGATAGGGATCTCGCTCAGCTCAGGCTGGTCTCGAACTCCTGAGCTCAAGCAATCCTCCCGCCTCAGCCTCCCAGAGTGCTAGGATTACAGGCGTGAGCCACCACGCCCGGCCCCAATTAGCCATTTTAAAGTGAACAATCCACCACTTCTGTCTGGTTCCAAAACATTTTCGTCGCCCTCTCCAAAAACACCCCTGCCATCAGCAGTCACGCCCCTTCCCCTGCCCCACCCTGGAGACCACCTGTCTACCTTATGGAAGGGCCTGTACTGGGGACATTTCACATAAACGTGTGGCTTTTGTGTCTGGTTTCTTTCACCTATGTTTTCAAGGCCTATCCACACCGTAGCATAACAGGCAGACCTCAGAGGTGTCATGGGTCCATTCCAGACCGCCGCGATAAGGCGGATGTCACGACAAAGTGACACACACGAGTTTTTTGGTTTCCCAGTGCATGTAAAGTCAGGTTAACCCTACAGTGTAGTCTGGTGAGTGTGCAGCAGCATTATGTCAAAGAAAACAACCTATATACCTTAAGTTTAAGATACTGTATTGCTAAAAAATAACGATCCACTTAGCCCTCAGTGAGTCTCTTTGCTGGCGCGGGGTCCCGCCTCCACGTGGGCAGCTGCTGTTGGACCAGGCTGGCGGTCGCTCAAGGGCAGGCGGCTGTGGCAATTTCTGGAAATAAGACAACGGTCAAGTCTGCCACATCGATTCTTACTTTCACAAGAGATTTCTCTTTGGAATGTGATGCTGTTTGGTAGCATTTTACCCACCGTAGAACTTTCTTCGAAATTGGAGTCGATCCTCTCAAACCCCGCCACTACTTTATCACCTCAGTTTATGTAACAGTCTACATCCTCTGTTGTCATTTCCGCAGTGTTCACGGCGTCTTCACCAGGAGTAGATTCCATCTCAAGAAACCAATTTCTTTGCTCATTCATAAGAAGCGACTCCTCATCCACTCACGTTTCATCATGAGGTCGCAGCAATTCAGCCACGTCCCGAGGCTCCGCGTCTACCTCCAGTTCTCTTGCTGTTTCCACCACACCAGCAGTGACTTCCACCAGTGAAGTCTTGAACCCCACAAAGTCACCCGTGAGGGTTGGAACCAACTTTCCAAACTCCTGTTAATGTTGATATTTTGACGTCCTCCTCTGAATCATGAATGTTCTTAATCACGTCTAGAATGGTGAATTCTTTCCAGAAGGTTTTCAGTTTACCTTACCCAGATCCATCAGAGGAATCACTGTCTATAGCAGCTATAGCCTTACTAAATATATTTGTTAAATAATAAGACTTGAAAGTTGAAATTACCCCTCGATCCATGGGCTACAGAAGGATGCTGTGTCAACAGCGTGAAAACAACACTCATCTCCTTGTACATCTCCATCAGAGCTCCTGGGTGAACAGGTGCATTGCCAATGAGCAGAAATATTTTGAAAGAAATCTTTTTTTCTGAGCAGTAGGTCTCAATGATGGCCTTAAAATATTCAGTAAACCATGTTATAAATAGATGTGCTGTCATCCAGGCTGTGTTGTTCCATTTCTAGAGCACAGGCAGAGTAGATTTAGCATAATTCTTAAGGGCCCTAGGATTTTCAGAATGGTCAATGAGCATTGGCTTCAACTTAAAAGTTACAAGCAGCATTAGCCCCTAACAAGAGAGTCAGCCTATTCTTTGAAGCTTTGAAGCCAAACATTGACTTCTCTCCAGCTATGGAAATCCTAGATGGCATCTTCTTCCAATAGTGGGATATCTCTACTACATTGAAAATCTGCTGTTTCACGTAGCCACCTTCATCAGTGATCTTAGCTGGATCTTCTGGGTAACTTGCTGCAGCTTCTCCATCAGCACCTGCTGTTTCACCACGTACTTTTCTGTTCTGGAGATGGCTTTTCTCCTTCAACCTCATGAACTGACCTTTGCTAGCTTCAGACTTTTCTTCTGCAGCTTCCTCACCTCTCTCAGCCTGCACAGAACTGAAGAGAATTAGGACCTGGCTCTGGGTTAGGCTTTGACTTAGGGGAATGTCATGGCTGATTTGAACTTCTGTCCAGACCACTCACACTTTCTCCATATCGGCAATAAGGCTGTTTTGCTTTTTTATCATTCTTGTGTTCACTGGAGTCGTGATTTCAACTTCGTTCGAGAACTTTTCTTTGCATTCACAACTTGGCTAACTGTTTGGTGCAAGAGACCCAGCTACTGGCTTATCTTGGCTTTTGACATGCCTTCCTCACCAAGCTTGATCATTTCTAGATTTGATTCAAAGTGAGAGACGTGTGACTCTTCCTCTCGCTTGCACACTTAGAGGCCATTGCAGGGCTATTATCTGGCCTAATTTCAACACCGTTGTGCCAGGTAATAGGGAGGCCCGAGGAGAGTGAGAGAGACGGGGAAACGAGTGGTCTGTGGAGCAGTCAGAGCGCACAGAGTTTTTCATTAAGTTCACAGTCTTACGTGGGCACGGTTGGCGCCCCAAACAATTATACTAGTAACATCAGAGATCACAGATCACAGATCACCACTACAGATATGACAATAACAAAAAAATTTGAAATATTGCAGGAATTACCAAAGTATGACATAGAGACAAGTGAGCACGTGCTGTTGGGAAAATAACACTGATAAACTTGCTTGATGCAGGGTTGCCACAAACCTGCAATTTGTAAAACAAACAAATAGAAAAAAAGCACACTCCACAGTATCTATAAAATCACAATTGAGGAAAATGCAATGAAATACGACACGCCTGTATTACACGTCATTCCTTTTCATGGCTGAACGATATTCCATCATGTGGATAGACCACATATTGTTTATCCATTCATCTGCTGATGGACATTTGAGTTGTTTCCACCTTTTGGCTGCAGTGAGCAGTGCTACTATGAACATTGTGTACAAGTTTTTGTTTGAACATCTGTCATAGATTCCTTGGGGTACACACCCAGGAGTGGAATTGCTGGGTTGTACGATCATTTCATGTTCAGCTCTGTGTTGTTTTGATTTTTTGTCTCTCCTTTGGCTCTGGTTTCCCAAAGCCTCAAGATGTTTTTCCTCCAATTAGGTAGCCTGGCATGCATTCATTGGGGTCTAGTTTTGTCATTTGGACCTCTTTGGGGGCCCACCTGTGGCCTGAGGATGCTGAGCCACCGTTCCTAAAAGGGAAGCCTCAGGTCCCTCCCAGGTGTGCGGCAGGGCAGTGGCTGTGGGGCAGCCCTGGCAGTGCTGTCCTCTCTGGGATCCCTTTGCCCTCACTGGAGGGGGCGGGTCAGGCCCCGTCTCGTAGAGTCTGCTGCCTTCAAGCATCATGAGCCGGGACAGGGGGCTATTGTCGTGCCCCTCTGAGGGGCTGGAGTCACCGGGAACCTGCACAGTCAAAGCGAGACTGCCCGCGTGTGCTTCAGAGCACCGTCTACCCGCCGACTTAGTCATCCCAGGCATGAAGAGGACTCCGGACATCAAAAGGCTGGAGTCCATGGGCATGACCATATTTTTCCCCCAAAGAATGGGACCTCCGCTGACAAATGAGCTCAGTTACAATGGGAAAGAAATTGGGGGCCAGCCGTGAGCCCTGAAAGGCCCCTGTGTCACCACGGTGTTTAACAGCTCCCAGGGCGGCAGAAAAGAGAAGCAAGTGAAATGTCACACTAATGGCTACCTCCTGACACACCACCAACGGCCGGAGGATTTAAGGTGGAAAGGAGGCTCCGGCACAGTGGGCCGGGTGGGCGTGTAGAGCCGGGGCCTGGCTCAGAGTTTGGGCAAAGGGGCCACCCCACGTCGCACCGGTGAGAGGGGCTGAGAAGAGGGGAGCAGCAATCAGCGATCGGAAATGGCTCAAAAGGAGAACTCAGCTAGCGAATGCAGAAGATGCCTCCACGGTCACCTTCCTGCACAGCAGGTGTTCACTGAGCCTTTGCTCTGCGGGAGACGCCGGCCAGAGAACGCCACGTACGTCGTGTTGTCAAATTCCCTCAACGGCCCAGGCAGCACGGGTATTACTGCCACTGTTTTGCAGATGAAGAAACGGAAGATCGAACATGTCAAGGCCCTCGGCCGAGGCTGCATGAAGCCCAAATGCTTACCCACCAGGTCGCGTGCCAGCCGGGGTCCAAAGTGACTCTTCTGCTATTGATGCTTCAGTGACTATTCAACCTCTCCACGAGCCAGGTTCGGTCTTTTGAAGGGCTGGTAGGGGTAGCACAGGCCATTGTAAAAATACGAGCATTTTCTATACAAGACATAAAAAGGAGAGATTTCTTAGCATTTCTTAAAGCATGTGCTTAAAGGTCAGAGGGCACCTGGGAAATGGAGCTTCTGGAGCTGGTTTCCTGAGGCCCCATTTCCAGCAGCGGTGGTGGGGATGCATGTGGCAGGGAGAGGCACACGCTTCACTGTCACAGACTCAGAGCCGGAGTGTGAGGTCTGGCCTCGCCTCCAGGGGATGTGGCCTGCGGGGAGCCCCTGTCCTGTCTAAGCTGCTGCTTCCTTCTCTGTAAAAATCAGATAGACCTACAGTGGGTGGGACTGTGGCCCCCAAAAGCTACGTCTGCATCCTAACCCCTGGTCCCTGCAATGTCACCTTATTTGGAAAAAGGACCTTTGCAGAGGTAATTAAGTGACACTCTCGAGGTGAGATCATGCCGGCCTAACCGGGTGGGCCCTAAATCCAAACACAAGTGTCCTTATAAGAAGAGGAGAATCACAGAGGGGGATGCCATGTGAAGGAGGCAGAGATCGGGGTGACGAGTCTGCAGGCCAAGGGACGCCCAGCATTGCGGCCGCCACCGGAAGCCGGGAGAGGGGCGTGGCGTGAATTCCCCCCTCGCAACTCCAGAGGGAACCAGCCCTGCTGGCGAAGCGGCTTCAGCCCAGAGCCCACCAGGGGCACGACGGGAAGTCCAGCAGGGAGGCCGTGGGCAGAGCCTCCGAGAGCATCGGCCTGGCGGTTGGCCGGGGGACAGACACTTGCTCCTTCCTGCTCCGTGCCTCAGCCGCACGGTTCCCATCTGCAGCGTGAAGGAGACTGCGCCCGCCTGCTGCGGGTTGATTGTTTTCCCCCTGAAAGATGGGTTGAAGTCCTGATCCTTGGGACCTGTGAATGTGACCACCTTTGGAAACAGGGTGTTTGCACACGTAATCAAGTTACGATGAGGTCACACTGGGTCAGGGTAAGCCCTACATCCAATGGCTGGTGTCGTTATAAGAAGGAACTTTGGACACTGAGCCACCAACAGACACAGAGGGAAGCCCCCCGCGTGACGACAGAGGCGGAGATTGGAGTGAGGCAGCTGCAAGCCAGGGAGTGCCAAGGGTGCCAGACACCACGGACAGTGGAGGAGGAGGAAGGACCCTCCCCTGGGCCATCAGAGGGCGCATGGCCCTGCTGACACCTTGGTTTCAACTTCTGGCCCCCAGCACGGAGAGAGATCACAGTTCTGTTGCTATAAGCCACACAGTCTGTGTCGTTTATTGCAGCAGCCTCGGGAAGTCATATCCCATCTAACCAGCACACCTCGCAGAAACCTCTTTTGTAACTGGCCCTGGGGCTCCCAGAACACCCCTTCCCTCCCAGCACAGAATGTGCCACTCGGCTTGGACGTACCTCACTGACAGTCTCTGCCCGACCTGCGGGATCACGGGTGTCAGGAACCACGTGTCCCTTGTTCTCTGCACCAGCCGCATCTGTGGCTTTCTTGCCCTCTCCTCGTGGCCCCTGCTGGAGGCAGGCTGGGAGATAGCCCCTCCCGTAGCGCGCTCGCTGTGACAACCTGCGCCAATGTCCCTCCTTCTGGGCTGTGAGGTCTGGGTTTGCCTCCTGCCTTCTAGAAGGAGAGGGAGGGGTGGTCACAGGGCAGGACAGAGGCTCAAAGTCCAAGCCTCCGCTGGACGGTGGCTGCCTACCTCCTGCTATCAGAGGGGAAGCCCGAGCAGGGCTCCTGCCCCACCTTGCAGCGCAGAGAGCCAGAGAATTCCAGCTCTCCCCTTTCCTGCCTATTCCCCTCTTGCCAAACGCTAATTACAATTGCCCAGGACTACAGACCTCCGAGCTGCTACTCTAACTTTGGGGCATCTGCCACCGCCCCGTATTCTCTCATTCCTGGGGGAAAACGAACCCCCACTCCCCACCAACCCCCAACTCCAAAAAAACAGCTGCCCGCTAACTCCCAGGGACACTCCTGGCGGACGCCTGGCGGGGCGGCGTGTTTTCCGTCTCCCCCGCCGGACTCTCAATTGTTCCATTTCACTTGTGCCTTTTGGAAGCGGGAGTTTCTGTGACATTCCGTCCTGGCTAGAGCCTCTGCGAGAATCAGTCTGCTGTTATGGAGTTCAGTAGCCTCGCGGCCAAAGAATTGGTCACAACCCAACTGAGCACTTATTGTCACATCTCTAGGCTCAGTGATGGTGCACCCACAGAATCTGCACTTTAAACGAGCTGAGCTGGGGGCACAGTGCTGGTGCAAATTATCTGCAAAAGCAGCACTCCCAATTCCCGGGTTTGGCCTTCAGGGTCCGTGGGTTCATGGGTCTGCAACTGGACAGTTTGGTTCCACCCCAATCCCCAGCCTGAAATGCGCTCCTTGGGTCACAAATTTGCTTTTTCCCTGGTGACTTGGCAAGTTGGGAGGTCATTCTGGAGTCAGCCTCCCACAGTCACGGCTAGGCTTACTTTGCGAAGTTAAGACAAAGTCTGTCTGCAACCTGGGAGTCCCACCCCAGTGCTCTACAGCTGCAGCTGTGTTCTTGGACTTCGCTGGACCTAAGAACCCCCAGGAAAATGTGAACTGCAGACTCCTGGGCCACAGCAGAGGTTCTAATTCATCGTGTCTGGGCAGGGGCTAGGCATCCGCGCTTTTCACAAGTTTTTTTACATGACGTTGATCCAGGAGGTCTGAGGAACACTGCTCTAAGAAATGAAGTCTAGAGTAATTTTTTGAGTCTGGTCACCTTTAAGCAAACCACATTCCCAAAGCATCTGCCCTAAGCGACGGTGGGTACAGCTTCTCACTTGTGCAGAGTTTTGGCTGTGCCCAAGGCAAAGAAGCAATAAATAGTGAGGACCTTTTATTTGCTATGATTAATTTCCAAAACCTCATAATGGTTTTGCAAACCAGATATTTGATGCCAAGGATTTTACCTGCCTCTTACTGAAGAAAATAAAAATATAGGGATGTTGGTGGTCTTGTCCAAAGACTCAACGTCCAGAAATCCTTCGTGCAGGAATAAAAAACACTGGCGAGGGGGGCAAAAACTTCATTGTGGTGTGTTTTACATACCATATAATTTGCCAGTTTCTAGTTTACAATTCAGTGATGTTCCAGTTTCAATTTACCAAGCTGTGCGATGACCCCCGTGCATCGGCTGTGGCACGTCGCTGTCACCCCAGCAAGGTGGCTCATGCCCACTGCACCCCGCTCTGCCTGCCACCCCTGCCTGGGCAACCACCGATCTACTTTCTTCTCCACAGATTAACTTTTCTGGACATTTCCTATGAGTGGAATCACACGATATATGGCCTCTGTTACTGGCTTCTCTCACTTAGCCCAGGCTGGCGGGGTCCTCTGTGCTGCCGGTGTGTCCTCAGTTTGTCCTACCTTATTGCTGAGTGGCATTCCTTGTGTGCACGGACCACATGCTGTTTATCCTTCCACCAGCTGATGGACCTGTAGGTTGCTTCCAATTTTTGAAAACACCTTTTTTTTAATACCACAATCTGGCTGCTTCTCGGAACAGGTCGCAGGCCCCCGTCCTGTCCAGATGAAGGTTGCGGGGGGCGGTTCGGGGACTGCGATAGTTCCCATCCTTCAGGCTGTCCTGTCGGCCCTAGGCACGGTCCTTGGCATGAGGATGGCCAGAACTTGCAAAAGGTGCTTGTGTCCCGGGCAAGGCCACAGGCAGGGCTTGTGGCGCCTGTGGGCTATTGAGTGAGGGCTCTCGGGGACGCCTGCCAGCGGTGAGGGGAGCGGTGCAAGGCAAGGAAGGACCTGAGCAAGGCTGTGGGCTTGGCCAGTCTGGCCCGGCCCGGTGCTCGGAGTGGCCCTGCGGCACACACCCCACCGCGCGGTCAGCCCTCTCTGGGGCTGGGGCTGGCCTGTCGGGCCCTATCCATCAGTCACTGGCGTGGGCTGCCCCTTGGGGGGTCACATAGCTTCCTGGGCAGGAAAGCTCCCAACACATCAGCCAAAGGGGCACCATGAGCCACTGGCGGCCAAGACTCTCAGCAAGTGGGAGGGAAGGGGACGGGGAGGGTGGGGGTGCCACCAGCATTCGCCACAACCTCACACAGAGTCGGCCCCGTTCACCAGGCGGCGGCACCAGCTCACCCGTCCGGCTCCGGCCTCTCCAACCTCCTGCTGACCAGGCCGGCACCTCCGAAATGCCAAGGGTGTCCCCGGCACAGGGCCCTGTGTGGCTGGTCTCTCGTCCGCCAGCACGTGCCTCGCCAGCTTCTCCTGGACACAAGAACCGCACGCGTGCATGTGCGTGTGCGTGGTCTGGGGTGGGGGGCACCGGGAAAGGTGGAACCGCCCTGCCGGCAGCCTCCAAGTAGCTCTGATCTCATGAATGCTCAAAAACTGCTTAGAATAGGTCGCCCATGCCCACGGTGCCTGGCTCATGCCACACTGAAACCCAGTCACGCGGGCAGGGAGAGCAGTAAGGACGATCCCAGGATGGCGAGGGAAGAGATACTGGCGACACCCACTGGAACGTGGCGCAAGCATGAGGTGGGCCTGAACCGGGCCTGAACCAGGCCTGTGGTGGATCTGGGGGGGGGGGTCTTCCTGGAGGAGGTGACAGCTGAGGGGAGTCTTGGAAGGCAGGCCCCAGTCCAGTGATGAGGGAGCCGTAGCATCCGAGAGAGAAACCGGCCCAGTGCGGGCAAGGCAGGGGGAGGTCTCGCTCACTGAGGCCCCGCAACCCACCAGAGCTGGAGCTCAGGGTTGGGCCAGGGAGAGGGTGAGGCTGGAAAACCAGGTCAGGAAGGGCCTTTTGCATTTGAATTTTAGCTCAAGGTCAGTAGAAAACCAGGGAAGGATGTGACTACACTGATAGCAATCTGCTCCTCAGCCTCACTGTTCAAATGGAGTTTGACATTCGTCACCAGTGTGGCTGTCACTGGGTGACCCGAGGAGCCCCCAGGAGGACCCGAACTGTCAGAATTCTATGTTGACTGTAGTTCTGGTCCTCAGGTGGGGCCCGGCCCCGAGACACTGATGGACCCTCTCGTCTTGTCCCTAGTGGCCTAAGTTCCGGAGAATGCTGAAAAGGGTTCCTAGACATTAAAACGGTTCCCTACAGCACCCATCGAAGACAGTCCTCTGGGGCGAAGGCAGAACGTTTTATCTTTTGGGGCGGTGGAGCTGTTCTGTGCAGAGTCTCTGGCATCCAGCAGCGATTTGTCGCATGTCTTTTCTCCCTCGGACACTCTGTCTGCTACACTCTGCGCCAGCTCGTTGTCACTAGGGCCAGACAGCAAAGTTCTGGGTGCTGACCATGCTGGTGTTTGCACTTGGAGGGAAGGGAAAGGATGATCTGTAGGTTTCCCAACAGTTTTGGAGTGCGGTACCCCCTGCCTGGAGCAGGGGCTGCTTGGCAGCTGAGGTCGCCGGGACAGAGCCCACTGCCAGCCCTGGGAGGGGGCTGACGAGCAGGTTTCTGGGGAGAAGGCAGGTGCAGGAACAAGGCCATGGACT
>RJWJ010016979.1:0-33671 GCA_004363605.1 Indri indri
GGATGACAGAAAAGAGCACTGGACTCAGAGTCCAAGCCCTGTCCTTTCCTGACACATGGGCAGCCTCTGGTGCTGACCCCCTGATGTACAGCCTCAGTCTCCCCATCTGAGAGTAGGAGGTGGCCCAGAGCCAGGACTCAGTGGTTGGTGGGGCCCTCGGGGCTGGTGTGCATGGGGCCCGGGCCAGGCCAGGCAGTTTGGCAGGAGGCCCCGGTTCCCCGTGAGACGGTAAGCAAATCCGCAGTGGCGGCTGCAGCGGAATGCCGGGGTCCAGCTACTCCCACGGGGCCGGGAATGAGGAAGCGCTCAGAGACTGCCACAGCCCTGGTGCCCAGACTGTACTTACTTCCTGGCCATGATTCAACCTCGCCCGGCCCCCCAGGGCCGCCCTGCACATCCTCCAAGGGCCCACACTGCCCGGCCTAGCCTGGGGGCCCACCTGGCCCCAGCCCCAGGCTCCACCTCTAAGGCTAATATTTGGGGAGCATTTCCTCCAAGCCAGCCCCTAAGATCCCACTGGTGGCTCGTTATCCCTCAGGGTGATGCCCCTGTGCTCGGCCCAGGCAGCCCTGGACTCTGCCAGCTATGGCCCACACCGGAGGCCTTTGATTTGCCTGGTGGTTCCCCCACGAGCCTTGGCTACCCACTGCACCCTGAGAGCGCGTAGGATCACCAGACTCACGAGAGCCATGTGGGATTTGAGGACCCTCCGGCTGGGAGAGCCTGGAGTTCTGGGGGCACGTCCCACCCCACTCGCTTGCCCTCGCAGCGCCCTCGGCTGCCTGCTGGTGGGCAGCCCGTGCTGGGGGATGCAGCTGCTGACTGAGGCAGCCTGGGAGAAAGGAAGGGGCTTCTAACTAGTGCCTCCCCACTGCTGAGCCTCGGTTTCCCCTTGGTAGAACGGGCACGAGGGCTCTGGCCCGGCATCGCCTGGGACCCCATTCTCTGTTTGGAGGACGCCCCTGCCCACACGTGCTCACAATGAGCTTTTGCGACAGCGCCTCCACACCGCCCCTGCTCGCCTGGTGCCGCCTGCCCTGCTCACTCAGCTGCAGTCTGGTGGCCACAGCACGTGGCGGTCTCGTGGCCCTGGTGGGCAGAGGCTGTCTCGTGGGTGTGGCCGCTGGAGTCCTTCCTGACCCTCTGCCCCACCGCCCACCGCCCACCTCCACCTGTCCCGCTTGCTCCAGCTGTGCCGCCCCTGGGCGCATGCCTGCGCCCTCAGCCACGCCCTCCCGCCCACACCTGCCTTCTCCAATGAGCTCGCCGGGAGGGCCCTGCTTGCTCCCTCGGCCTCCGGGCAGGGTCCTGCTCCTGCGACTGCCCCCTCAGCAGGCTGAGGTGCTCTAGGGAACACTGAGCACGCCCTGTGCCTGGCCTTGGGCCTGGTCCTCAGGCATCCAAACCTAAACAACTCCCCTTCCCAAAGTGGGTCAGTGCTAGCTCCACTTTACGGATGGGGAAACTGAGGCACAGAGAAGAAGCGGACCTGTCCAAGGCCACATAGCCAGGGAGAGGCAAAACTAGGTTTGAACTCAGGCCCTCCGGGGTCTTCCTTCTACTTGACTTGTGCCTCCTCCCACGGGAGGAAACTGAGGCCCAGGGATCTTGTCCAAGGTTGCACAGAGATGAGTGGAGAGCGAACAGCTAAGGCAGGTCTCAGAGAGGAGGTGACAAACAATGTCATATCTTTACTAAGGACAGCACAAGAAAGACTGGGTTAAAAACAGCAGGCAGCACCTGAGTTAGATATCTGGGTGAACCTCATCACTCCCAGAACTGGGAGGTGGGAGGAGGGATAGACGGAGGGGCCGTGGGCCACCTTCTCCCTGGTGGAGGGAGGAGGAGGACGTGTCCCAGGCTGGGCTGGCCTGGGGCAGGTGGGCTGAGGTCTGGGGGCTAAGGGGCAGAGAGGCGGGTGGGGTTAGGGTTAGGGTTAGGGTACAAGAGAGGTGAGTGGAAGTTGAGTCACCACGTGCCCAGATGGGAAAATGTGGGCGCCCCTGAGCAGGGCTGCCCCTGGGAGGCGCGGGCCTGGGCACGGGGCACTGGGGGCTCCTCGCTGCCACCAGAGCCAGGAAGTTCAGTGGACGGCAGACCGGATCCCGCGCTGGCCCATTGTCTTCCTCTTGGTCTGAGCTTGCACCCACTTCCTGCTCTGGGGTTCCACCTGCCTCTCCATCAGGGCTTTGGACTTGATGGATCTGGGGACACGGATCCACTGGCCTGAGCGCCCCAGACCCTTGGGAATCAGGACCTGTGAGTCTTGGAGATCCTGGAAGTTGCAGGTTCGACACCCACAGCGGTGCCCTATAGAGGCCCCAGGTGGGCAGACAGATGGGTAGGAGGTGGCTGCCCCCATGCACTGGAGGGGCAGGACCCAGAGCCCTGCAGCCTGCCCTGGGCGGGTGCTGCTCCCTGGCCCCAGGGCTGAGCAGTGCCCCAGCCAGGGCTGGCAGACCCAGCTCTTTTCCGAGATTGCCCTGCTGACCCCACCTTGGCGGGTCACATGGAGGGTGTGCCAGGGGAGGCAGGCCAGGCTGCTTGGCTTGTCCTCTTGTGGTCTGGGCCATACAGCTCTCTGTACACAGCTGGAGTCCTGCAGCTGCAGAAGGGGAAGCCCTATGGCCTTCCAAGGAAGCGGCAGGTGGAGGAAACCCGGCTGAGGATTAGGAGTCCTTTCCCACCTGCAGGCAGAAGGCCAGGGGCCTCCAGGTGCCAGAAACAGGCGTCCCACCTGGGGCCTCGCTGCATCCCGGGGGGGTGGCCCACCTGCCCTGAGGCCTAAGGGTGGCCTCCAGGACTCCAGTGCTCCCATGCGAGCCCTGGGGAGGGTCTTGGCTGGCCATACTGGGCAGACCCCTGGGGACGCCTTTCTGGCACCTGCAGCCCTGGACACACCCACCGGGCCGTGTAAGGCTGGCCCTCATCCTGCTGCCGGGGCTGGGCCTCGGCCGGGGCCACGCTGCTGGCTCGGCCTGTGCACCTGCCCCACCGTCCCAGAGCAGACGGGGCCCCTGCCCAAGGTCCTTGTGTGTGGCTTCTGGCTGCAACCCTCACTCCAGCTCCCACCAAGCTGGGGACATGGCGCCCACCCACTCACACATTCGTTCCTTCACTCGCCCGCCACTGCTGAGCGCCTCAGAGCCTGGAGCTTGGCTGGGCATTGTGGGTTCAGCACTGGGTTTGGGACAGGGTCCTCCCTCAGTTAGCCCCAGGCCAGGACAGGGCACAGAATGATGAGTCAACAGGTCCCTTCGAGTCCCTGTGGCCAAGGCTGTGCTGGAGGGAAGTTGGGGCTGGGGGTGAAGTGGCCTGGAGCCCGGCGTGGGTCCACAACAATGGCTTCCTGGGAAGGAGGCAAAGCCCAGGGTGAACCAAGGGGACAGTGGAGCATGGAGTCTGGGGTGCTGGGGCAGGGGAGAGTGTGGCTTGGAGAGCTGCCTCAAGCTGACAAGTTTCCCGGAAGGTTCTGGAAGGACAGAAGGGACTCTTGCTCCAGTAACCCCACAGTTTCTAGTGCATGACAGGAGCTCGCACTGTCCCGCCATGGTCCTGACACAGATGGGGTGATAATGCTCACTTCCCCTCCTGGGTTCCCAGGGAAGAGGGATCGATTAAATCTCAACCACAAACACCCTGGGAGTGGAACGGCAGCGGGAGACAGATCTGAGTCACCAGAACCGTCTCAGGGAGCTGGGAGTGCTCTCTGCAGGGGGGGCTCCCCCATTTCAAAGGGCCCCTGCTGTGGCAGACAGGGCCTGCTGCCATCTGGGCCTGCCAGCACCTCTCATCTCAGGGACTTTGGGGGCAGCCCCAGGAGGCCAGCCTCGGGTCACATCAGAAAGGCCTTCCCTGTCACTAGAGGAATTCAAGCACGGTTTGATCTCTGTGTGGTGCAGAGGGAGCCGGGAAGCCCCCTGGTGTCCTGATGCCACAAATCTGAGACGCTGAGCGGCTGTGCTTTTACACAGAGGTACCGGGAGTCTTGGTTCTGTGGTTGGAAGGGGTCCGGGGAGGCCTCTCCTGTGCCCGACACGGGGAGTTCCCTGTGGAGTAGAGAAGCCCTTTGTCAGCCCCACTCATTCGCGCCACAGAGACTGTGCAGAGGCCCCGCCCACGGGGAGCTGACGTCTGGAGGAGCAGAGACAGTCGGCGTCACTGCGAAGGCAGGAAACATGCTAGCATCAAAGCACTCAGTGTGGGAGGAGGTGGGCGGCGCCAAGGGACAGCCCGGCGGAGCAGGCCACCATGAGATGGCCGAGCGGACACTCGGAGGAGACCAGGAAGCATGATGTGGAGGGTGCTCCGGACAGAGGGGCCAGCGCAGCCAGAGCAAAGAGGAGGGAGGGGGCAGGGACTGGGGCTGCAGGAGGCCAGGTGGCTGGAACAGAGTGGGGTTAGGGAGTGCGCAGAGGCGTAGCCGGACGGGCGGCAGGGTCCTGGGGGGTGGTGCTCGTGGGCCCGACAACTTGACAGGCACTGCAGGTGGCAGGTGAGGACGTGGTCTGCGGTCATTTCCAGTAGGTCCCTCAGCTGCTGCGCAGGGAAGAGGCTACAGGGGCAGGGGCGGGGGCGGGGCGGGGAGTCTGCGGCACCAGTCCGGGCGAGGCATGGCCATGGGAGAAGCAGGGGGTTTCTGGACGAATCTGCAGGCAGAGCAGCGGCACTCCCCGAGCAGAGGCCAGGCAGGCCCTGGACGGAAGGTCGGAGGAGGCCATCGGCGTGCCTGTCCCACGTGACTCCCCAGCTCTCCCTCAGGACTTGCCCTGGTGTGTGCAGGGCACCCTGGTGGTGGGGAGAGGAGCCAGGATGCAGCCCACCTCCCACTCCCACCCACCTTTGCCCGGTGTGGCCTGTGGGTAGAGGGCAGGCCGGCCAGGTCTGGGAGCAGCCTGAGAGCAGGGACTCTGGGCCAGATGGTGGCTCCGTGTCAGGCTCCAATATCTGCCTGTGTGACATTAGCCCCACTCTGCCTCAGTTTCCCCCAAAAGTTGGGATAAGAGCGCCTGTCTAGGGGCTACGAGGAGGGTCCAGGGAGATGGCCGTGAGGACTCAGCAGAAGCCACCCTCCCACTCCTCATCAACTGAGGAGCAGAGAGCTGGTGTGCCCCCAAGCTGGGAGCCAAGCCAGGACTCCTGGGAGGCCCCGAGAGGGTTCCATCCCTCCCTGCCCTGGGCAGACTCATCGGTGGAGGGGTGCTGGGTAGTGTGGGTGCTGTAGGGGTGGGCAGTCCCCTGCCCCCAGGAGGTCAGGACTGTGTCCCTGGAGAACCTGTCTGCACACCCAGGGCCGGCAGCACCGCGATGGGGCTGCTGGGAGATCGGGGCCAGGAGAGATTCTCACGGCAGCTGGATCCCTTCCTGGTGAAGCCACAACGAGCCCTCCCTGGGGTGCTCACTGCGCTTCACAGTGGACAAGCTTCCCTGTGACCCCTGCCTGGCTCAAGCCCATGTCCCAGCCTCTGCGCTCCTTCTGGAGGCCCCTCAGCTGGTGTCCCTCCCACCTCTCCACGGTTCCTCCCTAGGGCCTCTCCCCCACCCCCGGCCCCTGGCTGAGGCTAAGGCCCCTGGGTCCCCTCCTATCTCCAGCCAGTGTGGCCAGCGACCTTCAGACCCCCAGCGCCCGTGAGCAGCATCCAGCACATCACATCATCTTGTAAGAGCTGCACTGTCCCCGACCTGCCCCTCCTACCTGGGGACTCCCTGGGGCCATTTGCCCTGGACCCCTCCCCCACACCCTCACAGACGCCCAGGCTCATGCCAGGCCAGTCGCAGGCACCTGGGGGCTGCAGTGTGACATCCTTCTCAGAGCCCTCAGAGTGGCCGATCTCCATTTCCTGCTTATGCTCGCACCGCACGGCCCCGCAGGCTCCTGGTCCTGCCGGCTGGTCTGCGGCTGCCCCTCCCCGCTCAGGACCCCACAGCTGCCTGGGCTGCTCTCTGGGACTGTCCTGTCCCAGCCTTTGCCACTCCCCCAGCTGAGACACACCCCTTCACCTGGTCACCCTCAGGCCTCAAAGAGGACATCACTTCTTGCAGGACAGTGTCAAGGCCCCTCCCCGGGTGCCCTCCACCCTGGACGCCCGCCCAGCCCTGCCGTGCCTCCCCAGCACGCGCACGCTCCGCTTAGCCCTTGCAGCCCTTGCTGGCGGCTAAGTCAAAACTGGCATGAGACCGAGCCCCAGACCAGGGCTTGCACGATGCCGGACAGGGCGGGAGGATCCCCTGCAGGGCCTGAGATGCACCTATTTTTAGCCCCAAGAAGAAAATTAAACCCCAACACACACAACATGCAACACAAATATTTGTTTTTATTCTTAAAAGTGCTCAAATGGCGGGTTTGGGCCCTGAAGCACATGCTCGGCCGAGTCACGCCAGCCCAGAAGAAGCCTCGCCCGGCACAGCTCCTGCCCCAGGGAGCCTCCTGGGTCCCCACCCACCCTGAGCCACCGGCCTCTCCTAAACCAGCCCGGCAGCTCCCGCTCTTGCCCCTGCTTGGGCCCTGCCTCCTGCAGGACAGCTTCCCCTCGTCCCCTCCTGCAGTGACTGGAGCCCGCATCCTGCGCAGTCCGGCAGGAACGCTCCTCTGAGAGTCCCCGCCACTGCTCGGGACTCCCTGCAGCTGCCGGATGGGGCCTCCCTTGGCTGTGAGGGGCACAGATGTCCTCTGTTTGGGGCAGCACTCTGACTGCTCAGCCTCACTGTCTGAGCTGTGCCCCCCAAACACAGACACAGCGAGGTATTGCCTAGGAGCTCACAGCCTCCGGGACAGTGCCGGAAGCTTAGCCGAGCCACCCATGAGGACAGCAAGGTGGCTTCTACCTGGGGACCCTGGGGCTGCTGGGACAAATGACACAAACGGGGCTTAAAACAACAGACCTTCATTCTCTCACAGAGCTGGAGGGCAGAAGTCGGCAATCAGCCTCCCTGGGCCAACATCGAGGTGTCCGCATGGCCGTGCGCCCTCGGAGGCTCCGGGGGAGGACCCTTCCTTGCCCCTTCTGGTCTCTGGTGGCTACCGCATCCTTGGCTGTGGCTGCGTCACTCCAGTCTTGGGCCAGCATTCTCGACCCTCTGCTCCTCCTCCCATGGCCTCCTGTGTGTCAGGGGTGCGTGACTGCATCAGGGCCACTCGGATAATCTCAGTTTAGTCCGGTCTGCCATATAAGGGAGCATCGCCAGGCTCCGGGCATCACGGGTGTCATTGAGAGCCACCCTTCAGCCTCCTACAGGTGGCCTGGGAGACCGTGCAGTACCCGGTGGCAGGACCTTTGGGGCAGAGGACAGAAGAGGGCCTGTGAAAGCCACCTGCAGCTGCTGCGTCCAGAATTGGGGTCTGGGGAGAAAAGCCATGTTCCTGGCTGCACCGCCATGCGGCACGGCTGCTGGGTGGGTGGATGGGGGACAGGTGGCACATCAGGCCACACAGGGTGGAGCAGGCCTGGGGAGTGTCCGCTCATGCTCGGGACTATGGGCCAGCAAACACCTGGCCCCAAGCCTGGTGGGGTCGTCGCAGTCCCCGCTCTGAGGGCTCCCAGCAGGGAGGTGTTGGCGCAGAGCGGACGTCTACAAACAGTGGCGCCCGTCAGTCCCGTGGCTCCACTCTGCCCCACCCAGCCCCTCCTGCCCCTCCGACCTGGCCAGCCTCTGCCGAGGACCTCTCGGGTCAGATGAGGCCGTGACAATGTGCAGACTTCCGTTCTGTCCCCTGGATGCTACCTCTACCCCGTCCCCTGCCCTGCCCAAGAGCCACCATCTGTCCCCTTAACTCTGTGCCCCCTCCCACCCTGTCTCCCGGCTGCCACTCGGGTGGCTGTAGGAACATGCACACCAGACGGTGTCACCGGCCTGGCCAAAGCCTTCGGGGATGCCCTGAGTCCTTCTGGACATCCTCTGGCCTGCACCCGCCCAGCCCTCTTTCCATTGTCACTAGGCGGCCCCGTCCTGCTCCTCAGGCCTCACCTGGGGGCCCCCTTCAGAGAGGTCCTGGGCCCCGTCACGGCCACCACTGCCCAGAGCTGGCTGTTGCCACGCATGGCCTAGGCTTCTGGCTGGTTCCCACTAGCACGTATGCCCCAGGTTGGGGACAGTGGCTAGCTTGTCACCACAAGGGCCCAGTGACAGAGTCTGGGACATGGCAGGAATACAGCGCTGTTGGCTGAACCAGATATTGCTTCGTTGATGAGATAACGCCATGAATGCCAGGAGACAAGAATATCTAAGGACAAAACCAAACGCGGAGCAGCGTGAACGCAGGAACCCGCTAAGGCTTGGTGGGGACCTGTGGCTCCTCGAAGTGAGCTGGGCAGGGGCTCAGGAGACGATGACCCCCCAGCTCCTCCGTGGGGTCCTGTTTCCTCCCAGCCCGCTGGGTTCTGTGTCCTGTGAGAGTATGAGCTCAGGTGTGGGCTTTGTCCATTGAATGTATGTACTGAGCGCCCACTGTATGCCAAGACTGCCCTGTGAACAATGCACTGAGAGCCTAATGCAGGGACACCTGGGGCTGGGGGCCCCAGACGAGGCCCTAAACCCATCCTTAGGGCCGAGAGACCTTCCCAGAGAGGAATGGGATGCTGGAGCTCTTTCTGTCTTTGTGTCCCGGAGCCTGGCACGCAGTAGGGCTCAGTGAATGCTTCTTAAACCAAATCAAACAGGACAGTTGTCCAGACAGGTGGAAATGAGTGCTCCAGCGTTCTCATGCACAGCCGGGCGGGACTCCGAGGGGGCGTACGCTGCAAACCGTCTTCCACGGCACACCATGCGTGGCGGAGGCCTGGATCGCTGGCATGGCAGACCAGGGGCCACAGAAGCAGGTGTCATTTCTGGGTGCAGGGTTGGGGAGGCTTCAGGGTTGTGTCTGGCGCAGGCCTGGAGCTCAGGGCAGGTGTTTGGGGCCACCGCGGGCAGGGTTCTGTCCTCAGACCCACCCCCATGGCACACTGCAGCTTTACAAGTCAGGGTCCCACAGAAGGGTTCGTTGACAAAGGGGCTCCATTGCTAAAAATGTTTGAAAACCACAAAGTGAGTCCAACCCTGAAGTCTCACTCAAGGTACTGGAGGCTCAGAGAGGGACACGGGCAACCCCAGGCCGCACAGGATGCGCCGGTCTCCCAGCCGCGTCTGCCCATACCCAGGACATCAACCCCAAACAAAGGCTCCCTGAAGCTGGGCTTTTGGCTCCTGCAAACCCACAGGGGTGGCCTGGGACCCAGCAGCCCACCACGTGGCCCCACCATGTGGCTAATCACAGTCACTGATGCCGTGGGTCAGGGCAGGCAGCACCAGGGAGCTTTGTCACCTGGGCATAGCTTGGCTTACCTGTGGTTATGATGGCCTGGTCCACCTGCCACTTCTCAGGAGGTCTGGCCACTGCAGGCTCCGTGGCTGGGCGTAAGGGGAGCCGGCAGTCAGCCCGTGCCTGGGCGAGTGGGGCTCAGTGCTGACTGATCTGGGAGACCCACCCAACTCCACCCGGCCCCAGACCTCCTGTGCAGGCCTTGAGAGCTGAGAAAGGCCTGGACCCTCCAGCAAGAGCTTCCCAGCAAGGAGACCAGTCAAGGCCCTACGTGCTGGCCCAGGGCCCAGTGAGAGGGCAGTGGGGGGGCCACAGAGCAGGCCGGGCACCCGAGCTTCCTGAGGCAGGATTGGCCTCCACAGTCCAACTGGTGGGGACAGGGCAGGGAGTTCAGGGCCAGTGGGTCCGTGTCCCAGGTGCCCACAGGGTGTGAGAAGAGCTCTGGGAGCTCGAGAGCCCCTAGGCCAGCAGCGGGTGTGTCCAGGGTGTGCGGGGCCCTGATTGCCGCGCCTGGATCACTGGCTCTGCTCCCATCCTTGGGGCCACGGGAACAGCCTGGCCACGGTCTGGGCACTCCTGGGCAGTCACACGCGGGGGGTGCTCTGAGACCCTCCCATGGGGCTCTCGGCTGCCATCTGCCCCTGCTGATCACCTGCTTTGTGGGGAAGGTCTCTCCTGTGGGCCCCACACCAGCACCTGCCCCCGGGCCACCCGAAGAGTGACAGAATGAACGACTGAACCGAGGAACGAAAGGACAAGCGAAGGAATGCAGGAGAGAGGGGATGAAGCGATGAGAGAATGTACACACGGATGAACACATGAATGAATTAGTGAATGGGGAACAAACGAATGGTAGAATCGACAAAAGAGTAAGTGAGGGAACGCGCGAGCGAATGAACGAATGAGTGAGCAGGAGTGTTCTCTGGGGGGCAGACCACCCCACCCCGATGCCCCTGTCCACACCGTGCAGGAGCATTCTGGGGCACAGACAGGGGTCAGGCCAGGCCCTGCCTCCCACAGCTCCATGGCTGCTGGGACCTCGAACACCCAGCAGGTTCCCTATGAAGTGACCCCACTCAAACCCACAGGATCACAGGCCCCTTTCTTGGTGTTACTTTCTACCCCCACCCCCGATGGACCCACTGGCTCACAGTCCCTTGCCCAAGGTGACTGTCCAGTCTTCTCTGCCAGCTAAACTCCTGCATATCCTTCAAGACCCATTCACATGTCACCTCCTCCAGGAAGCCCCTAGTGTTGTGCAGACAAGCTTGGGAGCAGGAGTTCTAGGGCTGAGTCACTGCTGACCCATTCTGGGGGCTATGAGGGGCTGTGTTGTTCACTCACTCAGCACCAGACCCCGGGAGCCCACCCCTTGCCTGGCCCAGAGCAGAGTCTGAACTCCTGAGGGTCTGGTGGGACCCTGCACAGAACGAGGCAGACCATTACTGGAGAGCATGGTCTCAATGGCAGTGCCGGTCTCTCTTTTCCCTGCAGGGGCCCAGGGCTGGGTGTCTTAACCTTTCCGAGCTCCTCCTTCACTTTGGGAAGAGCCTGGCTCAGGTGTAGGCAGCCTCCTGCCCCTCCACACTGGATACCTTGGGGCAGCTGGGATCCGCCCACTGGAGGGCGTCTTCCTCTGCCCGCCCCAGAGCCCAGCCTTATCCAGGCCCTGAGCCCCACCCGCGGTGGGGGGTGGAGCAGGGTCCCAGTCAGCCTGGTCGTCGCACACCCAAGCAGGGAGCCCGCAGGCCTGACCCTGGGCAAGCTCCTCCCCCCACCAGGAGCCTCCGATTCTTCATCGGTAAAACAGGGCTTGTGCCCACCCTGGGGTGATGTGAGGGCTGAGCGAGGTCCTGAGAGCCCGGCGGCCAGCATGGCCCACCACACGTGGGCGGCGGCTGTGTCAAGGACGTTGGTAAGGCAGACAACTGACTTCTGTGATCTCTAGCTGTGAACATTTTCTGGCCCTTCTAGGAGCTCAGTAGGGCTGGGGACAGGTGTGGGCTCAAAGGAGGCTGGACTCTAGGTCCTTGCGAGGTGATGTCTGGCCTCCCCACAGAGGTCCAGTGGGGCCCAGGGAATGGTCCTGTCCTAACGACCCAGAAGATCCCCAAGGACCTTACCTGGAGACCCCGCAGCCCTTCAAGGGGCAGCTCCGCCCCTGGAGCTCTCTCCTTCCACTGCCTCAGCGGACAGTCCCCACCTGCCGGCCCTGGGGTCAGGTGCTGGAGGCCCCAGACCATCAGCTTGGGCCTGGAGGGCGCCCCTGGGGTTTCCACCAGTTGCTCTCCCCTTGGGGTAAATGAGAAAGCGGCTCCCTTTTAATTAAAGTTCTGCAGAGGTCCTGGGCTCCTGAGGAAAGGAAAAGTGTCCATGCAGAATAATTAGCCGGACAAAAGGCAAATCCTCTTAGCAGCGCCCTGGGTGATTACAGGTTAATTGGCTGCTGCTGCTGCCCTCCTGGGCCAGACGGCTTCCCGCCTCCCGCCGCTCGCTGACCCCGAGGCCACACCTGCCCCGCTGTCCAGCGTGGGAACCCAGCAGGCCTCCGGCTGCCCTCTGATCCGCCCTGCCCCGCCAGGCCCTCTGCTCAGCCTCAGCCCCTCCCTAGCCATCCCCAGCGCAGGGATGAGCTGTCGCAAAGGCGACTTTCCTGGACCCACTACCCCGCCGGGTGCACCTCCGCACCTGCGCCCAGACGGCCCTGTGCCTGGTGTGCCCCGCTCCCCTCCCCCCCACCCAGGAGGAGGCCCCTCCTTCGCCAGGGAGCCTCCCTGCCAGCTCTCATGGCTGTGACAACAGGTCCCTGCTCCTCTCTGTCCCCTCACGTGACCAGGCAGAGTCTGAGTCATCTCCAAAGGCATCCTGGCCCAGCCCAAGGCACTGAATTTAGGGCTGCCGGGCCCCGGCGACGCTTTCCCGCCAGGAAGCAGGTCACGGACAGAACAGGCCGCCTCCCCGCCCACGCCACCACCGCCACCGGGGGGAGGCTGGGGACCCGGAAGGCCTTCCGTGGAAAAGGAGGGAAGCGGGAGGGGAGGCAGGGGAGGGGAGGCAGGAGACTGAGGCCGGCACTCTGGCCGCCACGGGCACGTCACATTCCCGAATGGCCAAGGCTCGCAGGGCGGCCTCTTTTCACTTCCGCCCTGGCTAAAGGTCACTCGAGACGCATCTGTGTTCCTGCCCTACTAAGTGAGGTCTGGCCACGGCCCCTGGGTGCCCCAGAACCGCAGCCCAGCCTCCTCTCTGTCCACAACCGTGGACACAGCCATGGGCAGAGCGAGAGGCTCCGGGCCTGCATCTGGTTTGGGCCGGTGAGGCCACCGGGGCCAGGAGAGGTCAGGGCCTGGCCTCAGGTCACACAGCAGCCAGCGCGTGGGCCAGCCCAGGCGTCCTGGGATGGACGTGTCCTCCCGTCCTGGCACGGTGGACAGTGTGGGGCTCAGAGAGGGGAGGGCCTGGCCGGAGGTCACTGCAGGGCTGGGGCAGCCTGCCGCCCCTCTCACTGCCCCTGCCCCGGCGGCCGTGACTCAGCCCCACGGCCCGGCCTGAGGCTGCGGCTGCAGGGGTGTTCCCGGTCTCAGGGAGCCGGGACAGCTGTTTATTTTTCTTGCAGTGAAGTGCGGGGTGGGGACGGGTTGGGGGAGCTGGCCCTGGTGGTCCTCACACTCAGCCAGGCTCCCGGGAGGCTCCTGAAGGGAAGGGGGCCTGGGGACGGGCTGCAGGGGCCCCGGGGCCTCCCTGCCGCACTCCTGGGGCGGCCGGCCAAAGCCAAAGCCGCAGGCCAGTTCCTGGAGCGGGATGTTGGGGTTTCCGAGGTCGGGAAAGAACTGGCAGAGCTCGTTCATGACGTCACCGGCCCAGGCCCAGCCCTGCTGCCCCAGGGTTGCTCAGGGCTGCCCGGAGAGGACTCAGGTGCCCGTCCCAGAGAGGGCCCTGGTATCCCTGCCCCTCAACGCCTCCCCATCCGCTGGGCCACCACCCTGGGAACCCCTCAGGGAGGAACCAAGTCTCCCTGGCTTCTCAGCGTGGCTGTGGTGGCATCACAGAGGCGTTTCTTGAACCCAGAGGACATTGTTCCGAGATGCTGCCATTCGCACATTTTGGGAGGCTCTGCCGAGGACCACTGACCCTCCCCCGGCTGGCCCTGAGCTTAACCGTCACCCGTGAGGACAGAGACCCCAGCCCTGCCCAGGACCTGAGGTGTGTCGGGAGGCCAGTGTCATCTGCGGCTGGACACCGCTTTCCGCAGCAAGCTGCGCAGGACCCTCTCCACGGTGAGAACACAGACGAAGGCAGACGTCTTCCTTCTCCTACTCTGGGATTCCCAGTTTTCTACCGAGAATGCTATTTTTTCTGGAGCTTTTTAATGAAGTTTGACCCACAGGAGAGTGGACACGGCAGAAGTGCACAGCCCAGAAAATTTCCGGAAACCAACTCCCCCTCGCAGCCGGCACCCAGATCGCAAACAGCTGGTGCGCGGTGGCCCGGAAGGCCCCTGTCCACCCCACAGCCCCAGCCCGGGGCCTCACTCCCACTGCGCACCCGTGGGCGCCTGTCGCCCGTTTTCACGCCTTGTATGAAAGGACGTGCAACCTACACTTTGCTGTTTGGCTTCTTTTTCCGACATTGTGTTTGTAAGATTCACCCATAGTGTTGTGTGTTTGTGACTCATGTATTACTCTTTTTTTAAAAATAGGTTTTATGTTTTTAGAGCGGCCACAGTTTCCCTGTTATTCACATCATGCCCGAGTGTGATTTGTTAGTTACAATCGATGAGCTAACGCTGACACCATATCGGTAACTCAGACCCACAGTTTACATGAGGCTCCCTCTTGGTGCACTGCATTTGGCGGGTCTGGACAAACATGCGATGACGTGGACCCGCCATCGTCGTCCCACACAGGGTCGCTTCGCTGCCCCGAGAGTCCTCTGTGCTCCGTCTGCTCGTCCCTCCAGCCACTCCCTGCCATGACCCCGGGCAACCGCAGGTCTTTTCACTGTCTCGCAGTTTTTCTTTCCCAGATGTCACGCACAGGATCACACTGCGGCCTTTTCAGATTGGCTGCCTTCACTTAGCAACGTGCGTTTAAGTTTCCTGCGCACGTTTTCATGGCTTGATAGCTCCTTCCTGTTTAGTGCTGAGTATTTCACTGAGTGTAGCACAGTTTATTTATGCATTCACTTATGAAGGACGTCTCGGCTGTTTACAAGTTCGGGCCGTTGTGAATAAAGCTGCTCTAAATATCCATGTGCAGGTTTCTGCATGGACCCAAGTTCTGAATTCATTTAGTAAATACCAAAGAGCACGACTGCTGGATCACACGGTAGGAGCATGTTTAGCTCTGTAAGAAACCGCCACCTGTCCTCCAGGGGACTGTGCCGCTTTGCACTCCCACCGCGATCGGTGACAGCCGCTGTCGCTCTGCGTCCTCCCGGCACGCAGTGTCGCAGTGTCGCCGTGTTCTGGGTGTTGGCCGTAGCTATGCAGTGGTATCTCCCTGCTGTTTTCTTTGCAATTGCTGATTCCACACGATGTTAAGCATCTTTGCATATGCTTATTTCCCATAAATGGCTCATCCCATAAGACGTTTAATCTGCCTACTCATCATCTTTGATGAGACATGTTTTCAGATTCTTTGCCCATTTTTTCACATTGGGTTGTCTGTTTTCTTATTGTTGAGTTTTAAGAGTTCCTTGCGTGTGTCGGGTGCCGGCGCTGTATCAGCGGCGTTTCGCAAAACCCCCTCTCCGTCTGCAGCTGGTCTTTCATTCTCTTCGCAGCGTCTTGCACAGAAGTTTTCATCCTAATGAAGTTCAACTTATCAATTCTTCCTTTCCTGGCTTATGCTTTGATGTTGAATCTAAAAAGGCATTTGCAAACCCAAGGTCACCTAGATTTTTTCCTATTTATCTTCCAGGATTTTTATAGCTTTGTGTTCTATTAATACATTCACACCTACGGTCCGTTTGGAGTTCATTTGGGGAAGGGTGTGGATTCTGTGTCTGGATTCATGTTTTTGCGTCTGGACGTCCAGTCGTTCCAGCACCATTGCTGGAGAAGATGCCATTGTGCTGCCTGTCGTCCTTTGTCAAAGGTCAGCTGCCTTCACACATGTGGGCCTACTTATTTCTGGGCTGTCTGTTCTGTTCCATTGATCTATTTGTCTGTTCTTTAGCTGTCTTGATTACTGTAGCTTTCTAGAAAATCCATGTATTATTCTTTTGTGCATGCGAATATTACTCTTTTTTAATTAAGAAAAATGGCCAGTGCTATTTTTAAGAGATGCCGTGGCTAAAAGGGCTCTGCCTGTGGTTTCTGGCTGCTTGGGGGTGTCCCCTCTGCCAGCCCTGGGGTCCTGAGAGTACCGTTCTAGGCCCTGGCAAGCCT
The DNA here is from genome assembly GCA_004363605.1 of Indri indri. Classification (NCBI taxonomy): domain Eukaryota; kingdom Metazoa; phylum Chordata; class Mammalia; order Primates; family Indriidae; genus Indri; species Indri indri. Next base: position 15,690 of record RJWJ010016979.1, read on the forward strand.
CTGCCTCTGGGTGAAGGGCAAGCCGGCAGGGAGGACCATCCTCCCCTCCTCCATGGGTGATTTTTTCGGGAGCTTGGTGAGCGTGTGTACTTGGGGCGGGGTGGGGGCTGTCGGAAAGGTGGGAATTCCTTGCTGTGGTTTAAACATTAACCATTTCATCAGCCAGGCCAGCCCTGGTGGCAGCCAGCGTGGGGTTTCCCATTGCCCTGAGGTGGGCCTCTCCCACTGCTGGCCCCGCCGAGCCACCCTAGCGAGAGGAAGTCCAGGCGGAGGGGAGGGGACCCGGGTCGGGTGGCACTTCAAGCGAGTCCCTCCTCTTCTCTGAGCTGGTTTCCTCTCCTGCAAACGAGACAGGGACCCTGGTCCTGCCTAGACAGGGAGTGAGGCCGGGTCAGACACTGGGCAGAAAGCCCTGTGCAAACTGTAAAGTGCCAGGCAAACCTGAGCATGCTGAGGTCAGCTAGAGCCTGAGCCCTTGGGGCTGCCGGCTCCCCGGGGCAGCCCATGGTGGGGGCTGTTTCCATGCACCTCTGCCCTTAATTTGCGGGCAAAGATCCCAAGGGACAGGGATGTAACTTGCCAGGCAGGCGGCATGCAGTGAGTGTGTGTGTGTGTGTGTGTGTGTATTTTTCTCTGTATATTACGATGTTTTGACGTCTTAAACCTTACTGGTTGTGGAGAGAGTGCCTCCTCCGGGGCTGGCCAATTCTCAAAGCTAGCTAAGGGCCAGCCCAGAACAGGCCTTTGATATGTGAACTTACCCATCCGGAGCCTGACCCGCTGTCCCCGGCCTTCACCTCCCGGAGGCGATATCCCTGCGCCTTAACCACCTGGGCCAGGCACAGGCAGCCAGGCCCACCCATACTGTTCAGAGCCCACAGAAATGATTCAAACTGGCCAGGGCTAGACCATCCATCCTGCCTTGCCTGCCGGGTGCCGGCGCCGACTCACCAGGCCCCCCAAGGCGCTGCACGGAGGGTTCCAGACTCACCGCAGCGCAGGTGGGGACAGGAGGCTAAGGCTTCGTGGAGCAGGTGCCAACGGGCCGCCCCCCCCCCGCCTTGTGAACTTGAGCCGGGCCGGTGGAGAGCGTGGCCTGGAAGGCCCACGGGCAGCGTGGTCTCTAGACAGACTGAAAAACCACTTCTCGCCTGCCTCCCACCAAGTTTTCTGTTCATTTATTCATTTGTTTCTTCATTTAAGAGCGTTCGCTGTGCCCTGCGTGAAGGGCCGTCCTCACCACAGCCCCGTGGGCGGGGGGCGGCGGGGGGCAATATCCCCATGTCTGGATGAGGAGACCGCAGCTCAGAGAGCTGCAGTGGCCTGGCCAAGTCCACGGGGCCAGAAAGCGGTGGGCGGGGGCGCCAAAGGCAGAGCCCCTGGCCCTGGGCCTGAGCTCTGACACCTGTTGGGGGCTGACTGGGTCTCTGCCCAGGCCCAAAGTCCCCCCTGGGGCTGTGCTGCTCCCATCAGCCTCTGAGCACCCCCCCAATCTCTAGATAGTTGCTCACTCTCAGCAACACACCCGGGTCTTTTGCCCCCACCCTGGCCTGGGCTCCCCCAGAGTTAGGCACTCCACTTCCTGAGAGTGGGCCCCTAGGCAGGCTGGAATCCAGGGCTCCATTCAGCAAGTTTTCAGGGACTAAGATAGGAGGGGGAAGGGCTGTATCCCGAGACCCCTAGAACTCCAGGCCTGCGAGTGTGTACTCTGGGCCACAGGAGCCATGGAAGGTTCCTGAGCTGGAGGTGGGGGGAGGGTTGGAGGAAGGTCACTCTGGTGGGCTGCTCTGGCTCCTGGTAATTTACAAGCCCCTGTCAGGACACCTGTCGCCTTGACTGGGAGAAAGTTACCCCCGTCAGGGGCTGAGTGAGGTCCAACCAAAGCCGAAGGACGCAAGACCCCAGATAGGTGCTGGCCCTGCGCTACGAATTCACATTGGCCGCCGCCTCCTCCAGGGCTTGCAGCCAGGCCCGTCCAGGGCGTTAGGACCAGAGGGCCTCTCAGTGGGCCACTCCTCATTTTGCAGGCTTGGAAATGGAGCCCGTGGTGGGGCTCCCTTCTGCAAGGGCCAGGCGGCACACAGTAGGCCTGGAGAACGGCTCCGCTCTGCAGGTCTGGTGAGCCTGAACCCAGGTTCCAAGACAGGACATTAAAAACTGGCCAGACCGGTTGGTTGCAGATGAGTTTACCAATCCCGGCAGCTTTTCTTCAGTTTTTACAAGAAGCTGCTCTCCTGCCTCTGGCCCTCGGAGGCCCGGTGGTGGCGGGAGGCCTGGACTCGGCTCTGCTGGCCAGACAGGGCCTTCCTTCCTCCTCCTCCGCCTCCCGCCCCTCCCTGGGGTGCCTGGCCTCGCCTCCTCCCTCCCTCTGCTCCCCTGCACCTCTGCCCCTGTGGCCAGGCCCCTCCTAGAGGGGCCCCAGCTCAGTGCTCACTCCCCAGCCACGCTCTGTGGCCTCAGGGGTCCCACCTGTAAGACGAGGGCACCAGGACAAGTCCTTGCTCCACCTGCTTCTGCCCTCCCTGGGCTGCTGAGCTTTGTCTGTCACCGGCCGGAACGGTCTTCTCCCAGCCCCTCCTATGCCCAGATCTGCAGTTGGGAACCCTCCCCTGGGCCCTGGGGACAGACAACTGCATCCTGGACGGAAAGATGGAGACTGGAGGGAGGGAGGCCTCCGGGGGCCCGTCGGAGGTCGGGGTGGAGCAAGATGGCAAAGAGAAAGCTTCGGCACTTGTCCAAAGTCAGCAGCCATCCACGAGGCAAATGCCTTCGGAACGGAGAAGGGCCACCAACCTCAGTGCCGCACAGACCACAGCCCTCTACCCCCGCCAAGTCCCCCACCCTCCGGCTGCCTGCCAGCCCTCAGGCCCACCTGGGGCCTTGACCCCCTTCCCTCCCAGACAGACGCCTGCTCACCTTCCAAGATAAAGCTGCAGGCTCCCACTCCAGGAAGCCTTCCCTGCCTCCTCTTTGGGTGAGACCTTGATACGGGAGGCTGGCGGCCCGGGAACCCTGCCTGGGAGCCTGGGAGGGCTTCCTGGAGGAGGTGATGCTGAGCACAGGTTTAAGTCAAGAGGAGGCAGGAGGGAGTTGTTGGGGAAGGAGGGTTAGGAGGCCCGTCCCTTGCCCCCCGAGGGGGTTTATGCTGACACGTCCGGGGCTGAATCTTTGCCAAGGGCCCAGCAGACATCCAAGTGGGTGCCTGGCTGCTCTGGTTGCAGGGGTGAGTAAATGAGGCGGGGAGGGTCTGGGAGGCCCGTGGAAGATAATGGGCAGGACAGCATAGTGGTCAGGAAAGTGAGTTTGGAGCCTGGCGCTGGTTCCGGCTTCGTCCGTTCCTCCTGCTGTGCCCTCAGACACATCACTCAGCCTCCCTGTGCCCTGCAAAAAGAGGGCAGTCACCAGGGGCTAAATGGGACAGGGTGGGGGAAGCACCAGGATCAGGGTGGCCACAGTGAACACTGCAGGGCACAGCAGGAACAGCAGCCCGTTTGACAAGGACGCCACAGGGAACTTGTAAGGGGAGAGGTTATTTGGGCCCCACAACAGTGCCGCCCAGGGAATTATGAGACCCCAGGTGCTGGTTCTGGGGCAAGGCCAGCCCAGGACACAAGCTCCACACCCCTCCGTCCATCCCAGGCAGGGGAGGGGTGGAGCTCTCAAGCAGCCCAGCAGAGAGCAGAACCAGCGACTGCACAGGCCTGGCGCAGGGCGGGGGCCTGGGAGCCGACCGTCAGCCAATGGGAAGTGGGGGCTTGGGACCAGGTGGGGAAACACATAGTTCCTCATCCAAACAAGGACGCTTTTTGAGAATGAAAGGATGGGGACCACTAAAAATAGTTTAACTTATCTAGTTGTTTGAACGGTTATTTATCGACCAAGAAACTATTTGACTATATTGGTGAATCTATAAAATAGTTCTACTCAAAGTCTTTTAAGATATGATACAATTATTTCTGAAATAATTTAAATAAACTGCAGCATTACACACTAAAGCCCCTCCCAGATACTATCCGAACATTAAAAAATAACACATGCAGAATATGGATTCTTGGACATACTCATCTTTGAGCCCATCTGTCTCTGTGTCCCTGGTATTTCTCTGAACAGTGTATTTTTAAAATATGGTCTTATTATTTTTAAGGTTTATTTCCACAAATTTTCCTGTAATCTTCTCCAAAGTTGCATTTAATGACCCAAAAATGTGAATGGGTTTGCACCTTCAGTTGATGCTTCTTGGTAGATCATAACCTTTGAATTAAGAAAATCGTCACTCTCTGCAGGGCTGGGGTCCCTGGTCAGCACACAGCAAGCTCTGTGCATGGAGGAGGTTCTCAGCTCTGATGTTTTGCGTTGAAATGTGTGACTATTTCAGCCCACGTGTGCCACAGGTGCTGTCTTTTGGCCTCCATTCAGAGAGCAAATATTCAACAAATATTTGTACAAGAAAAATCTTGCCAAATAATTGTCTCTTTGATTCTTTTTAATGATTCTTCAAATTTAGACGCTGCAAAATCGTGAGCCTACTGGATCCCGTTTCGTTTCAATCTAGAACATAAATTTACCCAGTTAATAGTAGGAACTCCAACGACAGATGCTTCCCATGGGTCAGATATTCCCGAGGACAATGGTACAATTTCCAAATGAAATCTTGTCGCCTTCTGAGCTCTCACCAGTTCGTTTGATCCGTCCCTCCCCCGCGTCTCAGAGATGACTGAATTGCGCTGTGTCCTGGTTGGCGAGCTGGGTGTTCAGCCATGCCATGCTATCGAGGCTTCCAAAGCTGAAGGTTTTTGGTGCTCTATTTGTTGAAATAGTTATTAAAGATTTATAGCTGATTTTTTAACAAATCGCAAGCAAAATTTGGAGAACTTGTTTCCAAAGACATTCATGAACATTGCAGGTCTCTTGGGTCGATTCTGGAAGCAGCGCTCCGGGGGCTGCAGGGGCTGGGAGGCGAGAGGCCGGCAGGCAGCAGGCGCTTTGCCCTGGAGCGGCAAACAATTTTGTCTTCGTGCTCAACTTTCTAACTGTGTTTGCGAGGGCATCCACCGTCACGTCGGATGAGTCAGCCTGGACAGAATCAACTTCTAGAAGCTTTACCTTGATTTCATCAATTGGGTGCTGTTAGAACTTGCAATCTGCTGGCCACGTCCCAGGACTGGGGATGGTCAGTCTCCAGCCTGCCCCAGGTCAGGGTGGCAGTGTGGCCCTGTGCCGTGATTGTCCTGGAGTGGCCCTGCCTCACCCAGGTGCCTTGCCCAGGTGCGTTGGCCTTAGAGCCCAGAGGCCGAGGGTAGGCCCCTGGGCTGTTTCACTGGCTTATAGCCACCTATGGTCTGGGGGCGGGGACTTAGTCCCCTGAGAGATGGCTAGGGAAACTGAGGCTCTGAGCCAGCAGGTGCTTCATCCACGTTGAGCCAAGGAGTGAGGGTGGAACAGGGTCTGAGCCCAGGTCTAGCCATGCCTGCCTGGTGGGGAGTGGCACTGACCACCGGGGCTGGGGGTGGACGGGCTGTCAGTGTCACAGGCCCGGCTGGGAAGAGGCTCCACTGAGACCCGGGCGGCAGGCTCACTCCCCAGCATTCTTTGGCTACCTCCTGGGGGTGGGGGGCTCGTGTGTGTCTGTTGCTGGGCACAGCAGGGAGCAAGACAGAGTGAGCCCCACCCCAGGCCATCTCCAGGGGAGGGGAAGGGAGGGGAGGGGAGGCACAGTACTGAAGGCTGCCATGAGGACCCTGCAGGGCCGGCGGCTGTGCTGGGCAGGGTCCCCCTGAGGGACCGAGTGGATAGGAGCCTCACAGAGAAGGGTCCCAGAGCCAAGATCTAAAGGAAGGGGGGAGTGGGTGCCCCGCGGGTGTTGGGGCCTGTGAGGAACGACAGGGCAGGAGACAAAGGCACAACCCACAGGCACGTGGCCTGAGGCCGGGCATGAGGGGGTGTGTGTTCCAGGGCTAGGGAGACCCAGGGGTGTTGCCCCCTAGCAGAGACTGGGAGGGGTGGGGGAGGGCGCCAGGGAGGAAGCAGGGGGTCTGCTGTAGCCACCAGGAGAGGGGGGCCGTGGCCAGGATGTCCAATTCGGGACATCTCAGGAAGACAGAGCCAATAGGACTTGCCGGGGCTTGAAAGGATGGACGGGCAGGGGCAGCCCCCAGGAGAAAGGAGGGCAAGGGCTGTGGGGGGAGCGGGGAGGAGGGTGGTGAGTCCTGGGACAAGGCTCTTGCTGGGGAAACAAGTGTGGTCTTGGACTGACAGTGTTAGGTCTGATGGGATCTTGGAGGGACCTCACCCTCTGGGGCCTGGCAGGTGTGTCACTTTCTCTCTGCGGCAGCCTGATTACTGCTCACGTCCCAACACACCTCTGTGCCTCACACACATGCCCAGCACTCACGCGAGGCCTGCTGGACACACAGAACCCCCGTGGACATGGGAGAAGGGCTGACTTCTCTCCACTTCTGACCATGTGCTGGGCGCTGGGTCTGGTGATGTCCTGAGATGCAACATGATATAGCCCCAGTTTTCCAAGCCCGAGAACTGAGCTGAGCCCAGGGGGAGCGAGTGACTTGGCTGGAGCCCCACACTGGTTACTGGGAGAGAGGGGAGGGGGGCCCCATCACTACCCAAAGACCTGCGTCTGGGGTGGGGGCCTCTCCTGCTTTCCAGATGGGGAGGCGGCAACCTGCCCCGGCCGCAGCGCGGGATTCCGACAGCGGGTGTCTGAGGCCAAAGCCTCTGTTTTTCCAGGGCTCTCGCCTGCCTCTGGGCCCTGTGGGAATTTTCCCTCCGGAGAATCCTGAAAGGCCACAGGGGGCGGGGAGCAAGTCCAGCTGACAGAGGCGAAAGGGCCACATGCTTTCTGCGGTGGAATTATGCAAACAGTGAGCCGGCCCATCCGCCCGGCTGTGAACGGGCCGGCTTTGTCCGGGCCTGAGAACGCGGCGGCGTGAGGCGCAGACAAAGCGGTCGCTGACGCCGCCTTTTCCATGGTCCGGCAGAGAAAGAAAGGCCTGGCGCACAAAGCGGCGGCCACCGGCGGGTGGGGGCTCGGGCTTTAGTCACAGCGGCGGCGGGAGGCGGAGGGGCCCCCCGGAGCGCCCGGCAGGACGGGACACAGTGTGGGGAGCCCGTTCGCTGAGGGTCCTCTCCGTCCTCACGCTGCGCCCCCTCCCTGCCCCTGGAGGAGGCCGAGAGGGACAGCGAGGGGCCATCCAGATTCCCACCACCACCGGCACCGACCGCGCGTCCCACGTAGCGTGTGGCTGCTGGGACAGACCCCAGAGCCTGGCCGGTCCCGCCACGCCGCCCCAGCCTGCGGCCGGCCAGCAAGACACCAACGCTGGCTTCGAAATGGGCGTGTGTGCTCTGGGGGCAGAGCTGGACGGTAGTGAGGGGAGGCAGGGAGGGAGTCGGCCGACCTTGGGCTGCAGGGCTGGCAGGAACACAGGGCTGGGCTGGGACCTTCCTCCTCTCCACTCTGTCCCCGGGGGACACAGGCCCAAGGCCCCGCCAGGCCCCCATCAGGCCACCTTCCGCTCTGGCTGACCAGAAGCCTTAAGACAGAGCCAGGCTTTGAGCGGTAGCTCCCTGGCCCAGGGGACAACCTGGGTAAGGTGGGGCCGCAGGGGGCCTCGGGCCAACACAGCAGGCAGGTGTGAGAAGACAGTCCCCCGGCTGTGGGGCACGGAGGGCTGGGCAGGGAGAGAAGGAAGGAGGGAGGTCCCAGATGCCACGGCCTGGGGCGGGGATCCCGAGAGCCCCGAGGGGCTTGGTGAGGGCTGAGGGGCTCATTTCTTGGATTAGAAAACTCTCGCAGCAGCCCAGGGAATGTGCTGGAACAGCAGGACTCGAGCCCTAACCAGGGCGGGCCTGTGGAGGGCAGGGGGCTGCTGCCGGAGCTCTAAGGTGTGGCCTTTACCCAGCGGGAGCGGGCGGTGGTGGCGGTGGGCATTGGGGGCACCCAGGTGAGAGGGAAGAAGGGTCGGGTCTGGAGTGAGGACGGGGACCGAGCTGGGGGAGGGGCACGTCCAGAGCCCAGAAGAGCGAGGCCCGGAAATGAGGCCTGGACAACCTCGCACGCCGTGATTACATCATCTAACCCCACCAGTGGTGTCATGTCACTTACACCCAGGGAAACTGAGGCACAAAGAGATCAGAGTACCGGAGCCAGACCTAGGACCAGGATGGGCTCTACCCACTGTGCCGGGAGGCCGACCCGACTGACCCCAGCCCCAGCTGACCCCAAGACCCCCATGCCATCCCTAGGACGCTCGCACTGCCCCCTCAACCTGGACCCCATGTGGGGACCGTGGTGGCCAACAGCACTTTGCCATCCCTGCTTCGCCTGCCAGGAAGCGCCTGGGCCGTGGCCAGGGCTGCCGTCATCTTCCCTCAGGCAAAGCAGGGCCCCCAAACCAGAAGGTGGAGCCCCCGGCTCACCCGGCCCTGCTGCCCTCCCAGACCTGCCCAGCTCCCCATCTGGGTCCCATCAGCTGCGCCCACAGCCAAGAGCGTGCGGCAGCCGTGGGGTGGGGAAAGCTGCCGCAGGGGCCGCGCTGGGACAGGCCTGGCTTTGCCCCAGCAGGGAGGGCGGATTTGGATGAGAAGCGGCTGGGCTGATCCAGCCCCACGAGGTGGTGCCCAGGGAGGCTGTCCAGGCCCCCACCCGGCCCAGCCACCAGGCTGCGCCAAGATGTGACTAAAGGCCCGGCCGAGGTCTGTGGGCTGCCTGGAGGGCACTCGGAGGGTCAGGAGTGTGCACATGCCTTGCATGTGTGTGCGCACTGTTCCTGTGTCCCCACGCTTGGGCGCTGGCCGCCAGCCTGTCACCTGCACTGCAGGGCCGGCCCCATGAGGCCTGCCTGGGCTCAGGTCCCTGCTCCTGCAGTCTCCGCAGCATGCGGCAACTGCCCCTCTCTGAGCCCGTCTCCCCACGCTCAGCGGGGTAACAAGACCCCCCCAGAGCTGCTGTGAAGACAGGAGATAAGGCGATTTGTGCGAAGCCCCAGCACAGCTCTCGGGGGTTGCTCAGCAATGGCGACTCGGCCTTTGACGGTCTGTGGCCTCCAGGGACCCGGCTGTGGGTATTGCAGAGAGGCCTCAGTGCATCACCACAGGCTCCAGATGCGCCGCAGGGACTCAGCAGACATCTCCGGAGGGCCGACAACAGGCCCTGGGGCCAGCTGGGGCCAGGGATCCCAAGGCGACCAGATAGTGGTGCCTACACTTAGGGAGCTCGCGCCAGTGGGAGAGATGGGAACTTTCCCTGCGTGGCGGCTGTGGGACCCCAGCCTTGAAGCGTGGCCAGCCGCAGGCTTGCTGGACTGGGTACAGTCAGGGAGGGCTTCATGGAGGAGGGAGTGTCTGAGGGGAATGTGTGGAATGAGCACACATCGGCCTGGCTGGCAGAGAGAGAGAACTGCCGGAAGCAGGACCAGCATGTGCAAAGGGACATTGCGTCTGTGTGTGGGATCGAGTGACCTGTGCTGGGAGGTGGCGGGAAGGAGGTGGAGGTCTGGTGGGCAGGGCCAGGTGACACACCTGAGCCAGGGCACAGGCTACCTGAGGTAGGTGGGCTCCGCAGTCCCTCCATGTCCTCCCTTCCCCCAGCACCTGACGGGGAGGGTCTGGGCAGCACGTGGCTACCAGGGGCTCCTCTGAGGGCGGCACAGGCAGCTGTGTTGGTCCCTGCGTGTTGGGGGTCTGTCAGGGAGCAGAGCGCCCTGGACGAGGGGTCAGCCGGGCCCCATGCTAGGCAGCGTGCTGGGCACTCTCTGCCTCTGGCGTATGAAGCAGGTGACAGCTCTGGGCTCCCGGGGGTGGGGACTGCAGAAGTCTCGGGCTGGGACCCACTGCAGTGGGCATTCGAGCCCAGCCTGTCGGCCCGAAGCCACCTGGGAATGGCATTTGAGTCGCAAATAATGAGCGCAGAGGGGAGCACAGATCGCCAAAGAGCCTCTAATGTGTTTGGAGAGAGCAAGTGAGCGGCCCTAGAATGCTCGGTCACTGCTGGTCACCACTGGTCCGCGGCCTTTGTTCTTCCCGAGCCTCTGGGTGCTGAGGTCTGGGCGTCACGCGATGTCATGCCAGTCAGCGGAATCTGATTCTGCTGCCACGGCAGGTCCTGTTCAGACTGGGGGGGTGTTCCTGTTCAGACACGGCCCCTCCAGGCGTCGCCATCGGCCCCTCCCCCTGTTTCCCAGACCCAAAGGCCCTAAGCATGGGGAGAGGGGGCGGGGACACCCCCGCTGCGGTGGGAATGGTGGCCGTGGGGACTGCTGTGGCCGAGAGGCAGGCAGAGGGGCAGAGGGGACACCCTGAAGATGAGCGTGGGGAGCAGAGGGGACGCATGGACGGGGGGCACGTCCCTGGGCTGTGTCCTCCGGGGTCCAGAAGTCCCCGTCATGGGGGAAGGAGGACCTGCTCAGTCCCTGTAGGTGGGGTGGGGGCATCCTGGCCAAGTCTGCAGGCCCCATGGGGGCAGCTGGGGGTGCTCGCCCCAAGCAGGAGCCCCACCTGCTGCTGGCACCCATGTGACTCTCCCGCCCCACTTTCTCAGCTCCCACGGGGCCACCACCCTGCAGGATGCTGTGCGGGGCAGAGGCCAGTGGCTGGATCCAGCAAGGCTGGGGAACGGTGCTCATACCAACCTTGAATGAAGCACAGGACTGGGGTGAATGGGGAAACTGAGGCACAGGCCTTTGGGGGAGGGGCAGCCACATGTAGGCGGTGGGAGTGAGGCCAAAGGGGAGCCAGGGCTGGGGAGGGCCCCTCACACCAACACAGACCGGGCTGGGCTCCCAGCTGGGTTCTTGGCACTAAATCACCTTTCTAGAAATTGGTGAAATCTCTATTGTCCAAACATATCGCCCCTTCATCACAGAAAACATGCACCGATTAGGGAAGCCAGTGAGGGCCGGGAGGCAGGAAGGAGCCAGGCCCTGTCCCGGTCACCTCACCCCGGCCCCAGCCCTCTCTTCCCCCATTGCCCTGCTCACGGCCTGGACCTGCTCTCCAGGCTGCCCATGGCAGGGAGGATACGGCCTCCTAGTGGCCTCTTGGGGACAGCCCTGCCCTGGGGGAGGCTCGGCCTTGGGCCTCCCTCTCCTCTGGGTCCCCTGCCCTGGGCCCCCCTCCTGGGCCTCAGGCCCCCCGTCCTCCCACTGGACGCCCCTTCTCCCCACCCACCTCCTGCCAACCCTCGCTGAGCGGTCGTGAGGGCTGGAGGCTGGTGCCGCTGTTGCCCGTCACACAGTGAACACGAGTGACACTTTCGAGGGCTGGCACTCACCCCAGGTCCTTGCCCAGGTCCTCCAGATGAGGGGTGCCTTCGACCCACACCATGGGGCCCCAAATGAGACAAGGGGGGAGCACCCCATGAGCTGCGAGGGCTCATGTGTAAAACACGTCTGCTTTCCTCAGGCGCTCGGCAGCTCCCCACCGCCCACGGGCACAGCTGACCTGAGCCCGGGTCCCTGAACACAGCATGGCTGAGCCTTTCCCTGCTGTTCCTGTGGCGGGGGGGGGGCCTTCCACCGTGTCCCCATGGGGACCCTGAGCCCTCTCTAAGGCTTAGCTCTGGGCCAAGGTGTCCTTAAGCCCTCCCAGCCGCCAGCTGTGGCCAGCACTTGTTTGCGCCATCCGTGGTGTGGGCATTTGGACATCTCTCTCCTCCGCGCTCCCTGAAGACAGAGCACCTGCTTCACCTGCGTCCTGCATGTGGCCCCATGACCCAGTCTTGGGTGGAGACCAGGCTGTGCTTTGGGGGTCCCGCTGCACCCTGGACCCAGGGCGGGGGGGCATTCGCACTGGAGTTTGCCTCCCAAATGGACGCAGACGCTTTAACCCCAAGGCTGTGGACGGGTGGGTCGCGGTCGCGATGCTGCACTCTGCACAGCCTTGAGCGAGGCCTTCCAGCTTGGAATTATGGTTCTCAAATATGTACTTACTTGGGTTTGCTTTGAAAAGGTTAGGATTTAAGTATCACCCAATAACACACACATGCCCGGCTACATCTGAAATTACAGAGCAGCCCGTGCCCACGGCTCGGCGAGGAAGTGCCCGCCGTGGCTGGGCCACTCCGCCCAGGGAGGGCAGGTCCGAGGGGTGCCACATACCTGGCCATTGTGGGGGGCTCTCATGTGTCACTCACCAGGGCAAAGGAGGGTCTTCAGGGCACTCTGAGGACAGGAGGGAGTTCCTTATCCTCTCTGTGCCTCAGTTTCTCACCTGTGACTGGGGGTAGGGCTGTCGCAAGGAGCAGAGAAAGCGAACGTGATGCACCCACTCTCTGGCCCGCCCGCAGCAAGCAGCAGCAGGAGCTCCGGGAGCCAGGAGCAGGGACGCCCAGGTGGCAGAGCCGGGCGGGGCGCTCTGTGAGCCTGTGCGCATGTGCAGCTCACCTCCCAAGCCTCAGTTTCCTCATCTGTAAGATGGAAATGAGAAGACACCCGGTGAACCACTGTGAGCAGGGCACTGTCACCACTGTGCCCAGGAAGCACGGCCACCACGGAGCGCTTGGCTGGGCGGGCCCAGCAGCTCACTCCCTGCGGGCTGCCCAGAGCCACCAGGCGGTCAAGTTTAAGCAGAGGCCTCCCTGCTTCACTGGCTTTGTCGCAAAAAACCCGAAACCCAAACAAAACACAGCAGCAGCCTCCCACAAGTGCCTTTGTGTCTGCAGAATCTTCCGACTTCCCGCTCTGGGACATCTGCGGCCGCCCAGGCCGGGACACAGCGAGAACAAGGGCGAAGCTCTGAATAGATATTCATGCCCCGTCTGCATTCATCAGGGCTCCTGTCCCTGGGGGGCTTCCCTCGGGCCCTGCCCCCAGGCCCCCGGGCTGCCCCCAGCATTCTCTCCCCAGGGTGGTCCCAGCCCTCCCATCCCCAGCTCCCGCCACTGCCCTGGAGGCTGCCCAGGGGGCCTTGGGGTATTGTCCTGGGGACACCTGCCCTGTGCTGGCCACAGGCACACGGGGTCACAACTGCTTGGGCTGTTCACACGGGCCTGAAAGAGCCCCTCCATCTGCGCAGCGGCCCCTCTCCCCCTCGGCTGCCCGGAGCTGCGGGGGAGGGGCCGAGCCCAGCCGAACAGTATTTTTTCTGTTCTCTCCTGCACAAATGGAATTCAATTAGCAAAGAGGGACCCAAGCCCAACCAAATCGCGCTTAAAAAAGTCCTGCAGGAGAGAAACATCTTCCCACATCCTGCGCAGATCGATGGGTTCTATGGTTCCCGAGTGTTCTCTTCCTTCCTCCCGGACGCGTGGGGTGCAGCCAGATGTCCTCTCCTGCACCAAAGGGGGGCCGGGGTGACAGGGGACTCCGGGGAATGCAAATGGGTTCGCTCCAGCCCCTGACCCCCTGCCTGCCCCACAAACCGTGATGGGGAAGCCAGAGTGTCCCAGAGAGGCGGGTGGCCAGCAAACCAGGCCAACTGTGCTGCCCCTGCTGCTGGGCAGACCCTGGGCAGGGTGAGGCGGTGTCACTGGGCTCTGCTCCGCCCCCACAGCCCTGACGCCCCGGGCTGGATGCTTCCTCTGCTCTTTCCCGGGGACTGACCGCTGCCCAGGGATGCCAGGAGCAGCCCCTGGGTGGCCTGGGGCCTGGACACAGTGAGGTCACTGCAGGCAGCTGGGTGCAGGGCCGGCTGGGGCCGGTGGGGCCTGCCTCCCCTGCAGCCTCTATCACCAGCCCCCTGCTGGCTGTTCCCAGGGTCCCCAGGAGCTGTCACTCCTAAGCAGTCACTGCAGGGTCGGCAGGCAGCCGTGGTGGGGGCAGCGAACCCACCCTCCTGTGCAGCTACACCTGTTCCCTGATTCTCGGTGGCCGCCCACCCCGCTTCCCGGAGCCTGTCCTGGCCGCTAAGCACCCCTCTCTCCAACTCTTGGAGTGTCCTTCCTCGGAAGACTGAGAATTTGTCAAATGTCCCGTCTCTAAATGCTGCACTGTCTGCAAAAACTTGCTCTGCCCACGGAGCCAGCTGCTCTCAGAACACCACTGTGAAAGCAGAGGAGAAATGTATCAGGCTTAAAAAATAAAAGTGCGCCCTGCTGACCCTGGGCTGAGGCAGATGCTGTGGCAGCTCCGTGTCGTGGGAAGGTCACAGAGCAGCGTCCAGGGCGCTGGGCTCTGGTCACAGCCCCACCAGGCTCAGTGCGATTCCTGCCAATCCCTGCCGCCGAGTTTCCCCATTTGGGAAATGGGCCAGCTGGGCCCAGGACCCGAAGCGTTCGAGATCCCAAGGTCTTTGACTCTAAAGTAGTGTCTGTTTGTCACCCACCAGATGACAGGATGGAAGGCAGAAAGAAGGAATGTGCCAGCTGTGGGGACACAGCCCCCGTCTGACCTGCTGGTGGCAGTGATGGCCCAGCTGCCATCTACTCTGGGCCTGTGCACGTGCTCATTCTCCCGCTGCGGGGTCCTGGCCCATCTCCCCAGCCTCCCCGCCAGCCCCTCTGCTCTCCCTCTAGAAGTGGGGGGCCTGTGCCCACCCCAAGACCCCTCCGCTGAGGATGGCACTCCCCTGCCTGCACCCCCGTGGGCGCCCCAGCCCCTGTCCTAGAGCAGCCTCGTGTTCTGGGCTGGATGGAGAGTGTCCCCACACGGGGACCCCTGGCCTCCCTCCCGGTGCCTCTGCCGTGACACCAACGGGTGCCTGCGCGCTGCATTGTGCTCACGGAGACGCTGGCGTGCACGTGGGCAGGTGGAGCCAGCATCCTCTGGGGCAGGGACGGGGGCACCCCGGGCCGTGAGCACACCTGAGCCCGCCCCCCTCCCCCCGTGCTGCTGGCTGAGGCCAGACCTGTCCCGCAGGGGAGAACTTTCCGGACTCTGGCAGCGGCAGCGTGGGCTTCGCTCCGCTCTCTGTGATGCTCTCAGCTAACGGAACGTTTCAACTCCTCAGAAGACGACTTGGCCGCAGGTGACTTTCACAGATTGCCGAGGCGCTAATGAGTGCTAATTATAATCCGACCGCCTTGCCAAGGCAATCTGTCCCGCTGGGGGCGGGGTGCGACGTGCTGGCTTGGAGGACTCGGCTGTTAGAAGCGTCTCTGTTCAAACGTGTTCGACACATTCCGAGGGGAGAAGAGATGAATTCGCGCCTTTGAGAGACGCGAGGAAGGACAGCGCGGCCGGCCCAGCGATGCTGCCTTGTTTGGCTGCAAAGGCAGGGATGGGGCCCAGCAGGGTTGCCATGGAGACACTTTCTGATTGGAAGGGGACTCTGGCGGGGTGTGAAGGACAGAAGGCGGCACCTGGGTCCTCCCTACCTTGCCCCTCCCTGCTCGTGCCTGGGCCCCCCAGGGCAGGGCAGCCGAGCACCCGCCCAGCCCTGCAGGGGCTGGTCTCTGGCAGGTGGTGACAGCCGGGCAGGGCTCTGGCTGAGCGGTTGCTGCCGTTAGCTCTGGTCACCTTGTCCTGAGCTCCCGGTGTGTGCCGGCCCCTGTAACGGGCGACTGGCGTGTGTGTCCCATTCAGCCTTCACTGCGTCCTGGAGGTCAGCACCGTCATCTCGACGGGACAGACACGGAAACTGAGGCTCAGAGAGGTTACAGAAACCGTCACGGGCAGGAAGAGGCAGAGCTCGTGACGAACTAGGGGAAGGGGCTCACACACGTGGCCAAAGTCCAGAGATGCGTCGGGCACATGGTGACCAGAGGCCAATACCCAAACCATGCTGGGGACGGTCAGCGGTGCCCTCCGTCCTCAGCCTCCTTCACGGTGGCCGGATTTCTTGGTGCACTGGGGTCCAGCTCCTACCTGCACTCCACAGGTGGGACCTTGAGGGTCAGCCCGGGGAGGGGACTCACCTGGGGCCAAAACCCTGAGTGGCACTTTTCCCTCCTGCTGCCTCTGGGCGGGCCGTGTGTTCATGCTCTGCCAGTTGGGGGAAATGCCCTCCTGGGTGCTTCCGTCTGCTGCCCAGGTGGGCACGGAGCCCCGGCACGGCAGGTCCAGTGTGGAGAAGGAGCTGTCACTTCCCATCCTCTTCTTTGATGACAAATGTCACAACTGGGCCCAAGGGGGAGAGGTGGCCAAAGCTACCAGGGCCCTGCTCCGGCCACCGGGCCAAACGGTCCCGCCGGGCTGCTGGCACTGGGAGGCTCCAGGGTGATAGTGAGCAAACCCCTCCGTAGACGGTGTCCCCTGCCCCCTCCTGCCGAGCGGAGGTCACGGGTTCAGCTGGCTCCATCCTTCTCCTTGTCTCTCTCTGACCGTCCTTCAAAATCCAGTAAACACAGAATCTTCCAGTAACCCCAGTCCCGGAGGCCTCCCAGCAGGACTAGTTGCCGTCGGCAGTGGACAAGCGCCCAGGAAAAGGAACACGAGGGCTTTGAGCGTCACCCGAGAATGAGAACATGCTGGGGGTGGGGGGTCCCCAGCTAATTTGCTCCTCGAGACAAACTGCAGGGAAGTTCTTGCCACGGTGTCAGTCCCCGTCTCCTCACCCCTGCGTCACCAGGACCGGGCCTGAGCTTTGCATCGGGCGAAGCGGCATCTGAGTGTCCCAGGAGACGGGTCCTCTCTTGAAGGCCCCCAACAGCTGCCCCCGGGCCCTCTGTCTTGCAGCTGGGGTGTGTCCCATGTGTCCGGGCCCTCTATGGGTCGCCTGTCCACGGGGACAGATGTGGGCTGCAGGCCAAGCAGCTGGGCCTCTCCCAGCCTTGCTTCCCACATGTGTAGACTGGAAGCAGTGGGGGAGTGAGGGTCCCCCCGCTGGCTTCCCCCTGGAGAGGTGGCCCTGCAACAAGCTGGCCTGTCCCCTCGGGCAACCTGCCTGTGCCCCAGTGACTTCCTCTAAGGAGACCCTGAAGACCCAGACTCTGTGCTGGACTTGGGAAGACCCCGAGGGGAGCCAGCTTCCTGCGGTCTCTGGCAGGTCCCCCCGTTGCAGGGGTGTATGGACAAGAAAGCAGAATATCAGCTCCCAGAAAGAGGGTTTGGTCTTATTTCTCCAACCCATAGACAAGCCTTCTTTTCCCATTAAAAATACACTTCAGAACCAAATGACAAGGAGAAGCCGCCTCTGCTGCCCAACCTGTCGGTGGGAGTCATTCCACCTCCCACCTGGGGGCCAGCGCATGGTGGGTGCTCGGTGAGCACTGGGGAGTGGGGCCGTCCTAGGGGCTCCCGCACGCCTAGGGAAGTGAAGTGCAGCCGCCACCTCCTCAGGGAGAACCCAGGAAGCGTCCATCTGGGTCTGGTCTTGGGTCTGGTCCAGACCGCGCTCAGCCGGGTCTCCTGAGCTCCTCCCCCGTCAGCCTGGTCGCCCAGCCCAGCTCGTGGGGCTGCTCAGAGTCTCTGCCCGGGGGTCTTCACCCATACATGGCAGGGGGCCCTCTGTCTCCGTCCTCGCACTCTGCAGGCGACAGGCAGACACACCCCTCCTGCACCCAGCGCTGGGTCCCCTCGGAGCAGGGCCACAGCCTGGCAGAAGCACAGTCCTGAGATCCTTGTTGCCCCGTGTGCGTGTGGGTGGAGCCGGCCTCTCCAGCTGCAGGCCCACCCTCCACCCTGCAAATCCCTGGCTGAGGCCAATTTGGTAAAGGAAGAAAAAGGCCAGAACCTCCGGGTTTTGATTCGATTCTGGGTCAGCTGTCATTTATCGGGCACCTCCCAGGTGTCGGGAGCCGCGCTGCAGCCTGGGCAGGAAGGGGCCTCACGGCTGGAACGTTGCTCTTGCTCTTTTAAGAAGCAGCTTTATTGAGGTATAATCGCTGCACCATTAACTGCACATGTTTAAAGGGTACAGCGTGACAAGTTGTGACATATGTATGCATCTGTGAAACCACCGCCATGAAATCAAGATAATGAACAAATCCATTATCCCCAAAAGTGCCGCTTGGTAAATAATCCCTCCTTCCTTCCCTCCTGCCCCGCCTGCTCAAGGCAACCGCTGATCTGCTTTCTGCCACTGCAAATTAGTTTGTCTTTCCTAGAGTTTTATGTAAACGGGATCGTCTCATCCGGGTTCTTACACTCA
>RJWJ010016980.1:0-33669 GCA_004363605.1 Indri indri
TAGACTAAATTGGGCCACTAGATGTGTTTAAGATAGCCTCTTTCCCCTAACAAAGGTTGTTCAGTTACTCTCTAGAGATTTTATTCCTAGACTTAGGTTCACGTTAAAAATACAATACCTATGTATTCTTTTCTGAATAAAGAAAAGATATTTTAAATTAAAATGCAGATATGCTTCTGTATCCTTGTATGTGAACAGATATATATTCTTATACACAAAATTTCATGGTAATACTGTAACTCATGGCATTCTTCCTTGTCTTCTTTCCTTCTCAGTTCATAATTTCAAAGATTTTCCTTTAAAGTCTGCTATCTTTTCTGACTTCTAATTGTCCTCCTAATGTATGATCTAGGTTGACTACATTTTGTTAAGACAAAAGACAATTTCCATTCTATCCAATTTCATTTGCTCTGGGCTCAGCTACAATAGAAAATCACCTCTGTGATGAGATATTATTCCCCATTGTCTTAGTCCATTTCATGTTTCTGTAAAGGAATACCTGAGACTGAGTAATTTATTAAGAAAAGAGGTTTATTTAGCTCACGGTTCTGCAGACTATACAAGAAGCATGGCTCCAGCATCTGCTTCTGGTGAGGGCCTCAGGCTGCTTCCACCCATGGCAGAAGGCAAAGAGGAATCCATGTGTGCAGAAATCACCTGGTGAGAGAAGAGCCTACAGCACGAGGGCAGGTGCCAGGCTCTTTTAAACGATCATCACTCATCCCACCACTACCCTGGGCATTAATCTTCTCATGAGGGATCTGCTCTCATGATCCAAACACCTCCATTGGGCCCCACCTCCAACACTGGGATCACGTTTCAACATGAGATTTGGAGAGGACAGATATCGAAACTATAGCACTCATAATTCCAGGTCACTGGACAGTCTCTGAGATAAGATGACAATTATCTTTTTTCTCTTCTCTCACCTCCAGACCCTCAGATTTCCCAACTAAAAGAAAAAATTTTGGAGCTGCCATACCGTGTTAATCACCTCCCACAGTTTTATTTAGAGAATCCGGGCTCACTTGAAATGACCACTTTTTGTTAGTAATAAAAATACTAGGCAAAATTCACTGAACATTTATCATGTTCTAGGAACTTTATGTACATAATCTTACTCAATCCTCACCTGTGAGAAAGGTGACTCTTATGAGAGATTATTCACTCTTCTCCCATTTTACAGAGAGGAGATAAAGGCTCAGAAACTTGCTTAAGACCACAGAGCTGGTACATGGAGGACCTGGGTTGTAATGATCCTCTAATTTAAGAGACTGAACTTTAGTTACTGCATACTACCTCTTGTTACCTTTCCCTTCCACCTTTTATTACCTTAGCTCCACTTCTCCTTCTTTTATTTTTTCCCCAAACTAAAACAGAAGAATTACTTTTATTGAGTTAAAAGAAGTATTATAGACTATCATGAGATCTAGGATCCAAATTCTTTTATTTTTAACATCAATTTCATTGGAAATAAATTACATGAAATAATGTTGCAAAGTGATGTCTTTTTTTATGCTAATGAGTTGACTGACAGCTGGCAGCCCCTAGGTAGCTTTAGGTCGGGGGCTGGTCACCGGAAAGACCAAGGCATGATTCGAGGGTTGGGACTTTCAGCACCACCCTGAACCTCTGGGGAGGGGAGAGAGTCTGAAGGTTAAGCAGATCACCAATGGCCAATGATTTAATCAATCACATCTACATAATAAAGCTTCATAAAACCCCAAAAGGACTGGGTTTGGAGAACTTCTGAATAGCTGAACACACGGAGGTTCCTGTGGGGTGATTCACCTGAAGAGGGCATGGAAGCTCCACGCCCTTTCCCCATACCTTGCCCTACACAGCTCCATATTTTTTGTAATAGCCTTTATAATAAATTGGTAAACATAAGTGTTTCCCTGAGTTCTGTGAGTCACTGTAGCAAATTAATTGAGCCCAAAGAGGGGGTCATGGAAACCTCGACTGAGGCTTGGACTTGCCACTGGTGTCTAAAGGGAGGGCAGTCTTGTGGACTGAGCCCTCAACCCGTGTGATCTGACACTATCTCCAGGTAGATAGTGTCAGAATTGAATTGGAGGACCCCCAGCTGGTGTCTGTTGCAGAATTGATCGCTTGCTTAGTGTTTGGGGGAAAAGCATCACACATTTGGTCACAGAAGTTTTTCTGCGATTATTGTTGAGTGAGAGAAAAGGAAAAAACATAGTTATTGTTTTTTCCCATTTCATGACTATACCACAGTTTGTTGATTCATTTCTGAACTCTTTTGCCATCTCTAATTTGTTCAACCCATCCAATGAATTTTTCATTTTACTTGTTATACTCTTCAGTTCTAAAATTTCCATTTGTTTCTTTTTCATGGTTTCCATCTATGATGAGATTTTATTTTTTCCACATATTAAGAATGTTTTTTTTTCAATTCTTCAAACATATTTTCCTTTACTTCTTTGCACCTGTTTATCATGGTGGCTTTAAAATAGTTGTCTGCTAAATGCAACTCCTGAGCCATATCAGAGTCAGTTTCTATTTGCTTTTTTCTTGATCATAAACTCATATTTTCCTTGTAATATCTAATTATGTAATGAAACTCAGTGGCCATGGTTCCATTTGTGTATTTTAACTTCTCTAATACTGAAGAAACATTATTTTCCTCATTGTCATCATAAATTAATCAATCAGAATTTGTTGAGTATTCATTATGTGCCAGTGTTGTGCTGGGCTGTTGTAGGGGAACCATTGAGGAATGATCTTGACCATTGCATATTTGGGCAAACTGGTAAGAGAAAGTGTCATGTTGATAACTCAGCGTGCCCTGGGAAAAGCTGGAAATCAAGCAGAATAAAGCACAATAAGAAGAAAAATGGAGGCCAATCTAAAAACGGAAATACTTCTTAGTGACATTTCTCAAAGACAGATATTTAAAACCTTGGAAAAATATTGCTAGTGACCTCTTGAGGAAAGTAACAACATTAACTAGAAACTAGACAAAAGTTTTTTGCGTGTTTGTGTGTGTGTGTTGTTTTTACTATCTTTCTGTAGACAAGCTGTGAGTACCTAGCAGAAAAAAGAGACATTACTTTTCACTTTCGGATAGGAATATTAGGGACACAAGAGTAGCTCACATGTGTAACTTAAGTCATATAGTAATTCACTCTGGCTTTTGAAATTGAAATTTACGTGATTCTCTTCTCAATCTAAGTTACTTACTAAGCAATTACATAATTATCAAGAAAATAATGTGAAATTAGATATGATCTTAAGGGCATGGCTCACTTTTTGCATGACATGTTGAAGAAATTGAATTTTTTTCTCTTTTTTTGTGGATGAGCCTTCTGGCAAGTGTGCTGTAGGAACCCTGTGCCAGGTGAGCATCTGTGGCCCCGCTTCAGGTTTGAATACAGCTATTGGCAGCCTCGGTATCACTGCATCTTTACTGCACAGAAGTGGCTGCCTGAGTGGCTAGTTTGGGAGTACAGGGAACTTTGCTGCCTTTTCTCATTAAATGTGGCAGCTATTTTGTCATGACTCTTCTCCACCTTTCAGTAATGTCATCAGGAAGATGAGCCCTTCGCCATGTTTCTGCCTGTACCAGTACAGAATATAACATCTCTGGGGAATTGCAGTTGATGGCAACATCTTCCCATTCTTGGATGATCAAGGCCTGAAGACTCTGCTCCAGTTGTTGGCTTCTCACCCCTGATCAGAAAGACAATTGAAAGACAGGAAACCCTTGTGAGATGTGCAATCTCATAAAAGGAAGGATGATTTTCTCCCCTCTTTGTGTGCTTGAAACATAAGCACTACCACATAATTACAGAACGTTTCTTCTTAGGTCTGTTTCTCAAAAGGGCCCTTCCCAGGACAGGAAGTTTCTGATGTTAGGGTGCTGCCGTATCACAACCTCTTCCAGACTGAATTGTGTACTTGCAGGTCAACTGCCACGACAAGGTGCCTGAAAGCACTTTTGGGAGAGTCTCTGTCCTTGGCTCCCCAGCAGATCAGTGGGCCAGGCCAGCTTCTGAACAGGCATCTTTAGCAGGAGTTATGTTTGGTTCAGAATGAGGCCTGTTGCAGTTGTTCCCAGAATACTGCAACTTTGGGGGCAACCAATCAGAGAGACATCACAGCACAGAACTATACTTTTACTGTTTGCATAGGACCATATACATCTGTCTAGAATACTTTTTAAACAGTGCTGCCCTGTGGCCAGACTGAGAAATGTTGATTAAAATGTGAATTTTGGCTTTTCTTGAATAAGTTTTCATTCAAGATATCTTTTTCTTGCTGTAAGGAAGGGCCTATCGACATACTGTGTTAGGGAAAAAATTACTCCAGGATTAATTAAGAGAAATAAAGAAACATCAAGGGAAAATTTATTATATGTTACACACACATGCACACACAGATATATATACACACAATTATTTATAAATATACACACATATAATTATATAAATATATATGCATATATGTAATCAGAGTAATCTTTCAAATAGTGGCATTTCATTATACCATTTGCTTGCGCAGGTCTCTTTCAGAGCTCCTCATTGCCTTCAAGATAATGTACAAGCATCTTGCAATGGCTTTAAATTCTTTTCACAAAGTAGTTTCTGCTTATTGCATTAGTTTTATATTTACTGCTGCCCATTTTGAGCTGTATGCTCCAGCCATTTCGAATAAGTTTAATGTCATTCTTGTAAACTAAATTTTGACTTCATGTCTTTGTACATTCTATTTCTCTTTTTCTATAATACTCTGACTCCATTTTTGGCCATCTTTTTTATAGATCTTAACTTAGGTACCACCTACCCTAGGCAGCTTTCCCTTACGTTCTGTTTCCAATTTAAATGCCACTGTTAGATAGTCATATTCTACCCTTCTCCTGTGATAGCTTTTGTTATACCATATTGTAATACTCTCTATTATATTACAGACTCCTTAAAAGCAAAAACAATCTTATTCTTCCTAGTTGCATCTCTTGTTTTTGAGTCCAAGACACATATTAGGTAGCAAATAAATAAGCTTATTGAGTGAAATCTCAAGTAAATAGAGAACGTATTTGGTAACTTCATAAATATTATGGTTGCTCATTTATAAAATTGAGATTTGAGATTATGGCTGCTTTGCAGTAGTGGTTTGAAAATTTTATGACATATATATGTATAATTTTATTCATAGCATAACTCTGGCTTTCAGTTCTCAGATTCACTGTGTTTTCTATTGCTTTATATGTGCTGTTTCTACCTTTAAGATCACTTCTCCCACCTCCTCTGTCTTTCAACCTGATTGCTCTTACTAAATCTTCAGATCTCACCTTAGGCATCATAATCCAGACTGTCCCTGACTGTCTTCTAAGGCTGGGGTGGGGGCGGGACTCTCTATGTGCCTTCATACCAGCGTTGGCTTTCCCAAGCTTGGTGCTGTCTCACTTTCCTCTGTCTGATCAGCCACCTTACAACTAACTAGGCTATACATTTAGTGAGAGAAAATACTATGTATTTTCTTACAGTTCTTTTTTCCCCAGTGTGAAACATGTATGTAGAACTCAGTGAATAATTGCTCATTGACAGAATGAATAAAACTTGAGAACAATGTTTGCTAGAAATTATTGTCCTCACATTACAAATGAAGGTTCTGATATAAGATGTTAAGAGGTTAATCCACTTGCTCAAGATGATGTAGCACATGCATGGCCAGCACAAAGCTAGAAAGTAGCTCTTTACTAATGCTGTTTCCCAAACCCACTAGATGAGAAAATAATATAAATAGATAAATGTGGGAATGATTGAAATGTGAAAGTTGAAGCAGTGTGTAGATATTGAACAAAGATAATAGGAATGAGAGTTGATGTAGTAGTCTTGTTTCTGGTATGACTCTGTCACCTTAGCAGGATAGAGAAGACATGAAATGAGGTAAATGTAACAGCAATTAGAGTGAAAAGTGTCCATAGTAATTGAACTTTATAACTGTGTTTGAATAATTTATAAATCATGTCAAGTATATCTGAAAATGAGAAAAGCTGATTTGTCTTAGGGTGTTGGAAACAGTTTTGTTAAGAGCAAGGATACATAGTAACTAGACTGATTATTCGTCTGCATTTCCATATATTTTGAAATTGAAATGAAGTGATTCACCAAAGCTGTATTCTTTAACACCTTGTTAGAAGCCAGCAACAACTGTCAAGTGCCTCGTCACTTTTGCTGGGATCTGTGGCTGCAGCTTTGAGTTTCTGGATGCCTCTGTGCAGAGTATCCACAGTAGGGTATCCGCTCGGAGTAGCTGAGTCTTCAGATTGGGAGCTTGAGATATGTATGGAACCAAAGCCTTCCTAAGTATCAAGAGTGACACTTAGTATTCCTCCCTCCTTTTCATTCTCATTTACTTGCATTACAAAAAGGATCTTGGAATTTTTCCCACCTATACCAATGTAAGCCATAAAAAGAGTGGAAGAAATACTGCATGTGAGATGGGTGCTCCTGGATGTGGAGGGATAATGAATCTAATCTACATTGAGTTAGCTTCACATCCATGTTCAGAAAGATAGAATCTATATGAAGGAATTGACACCATCCCCAATGAGGACCCCCAGATGAACCAAGCTGAGCGAAGCTATATATCATCCCTATTCCGTTCAGAAGCACCTCCTGAAGTCACTGTTCAGATAAAGCGACAAATAATGAGATTTACAGAGGCTTCCCCAGGCTTCTTGGAAGGCATTCTGAATTTCTGCATCTCATTGTAAAGATCTTCAGCTTCAAAAAATTAGCCCACGAGGGACAAGTTCCAACCACTTCTCTACAAATATGATATATACAAATAAAACCATAATTTTAGCTGTCCATTGTCTATAAGTGATAGTCAGACTCTTCTTTGGGTCAATAATGAAGAAATGGGTGCTAAGAATTGTAGGAATTAACAGCTTTTCAAAAGTGTGCATGATTTGTTAATGGCTTCTATAGGGAGGCTGCACAGTTGGTGTTCGGGGCATGGGTCCTGCAGTCAAGCAGTGTGAGCATGAACTCCATTTTCTCACAAGGTTAGTGATACTGAGCAAATTACTAAACTCCCGCAGCCTGTTTTCTTTACTAAAATATGAGTTATTCTAACAGCCATCTTAAAGACTAATTTTGGGAGGATTAGTTAAGATAATGCATGCAAAACAGGTAGTATAATAGAAGTTCAATATGATTTAAACATTATTACCGTTACTCAGCAGTGTCCTCTAAGTGATAAAATTGTTTCCTGTGGGGGTACAAGTTAACAATTCTGGCACCGCTATACATGTGTACTAGAATTGAACAATTATGTAAATGAATGGTGGGTGGTGATGATAAAAATTCTTTGCTTGACCAAATTTTAGTCAGGCTCCTAGAACTTCTCCTAAGCCCATCTGTGCACTTGCTTATAAAGTCATAAAATATAGTTTTAATAAGAACCCTGCTAAGTCAGTTTAGTGAGAACCACTCCTCAATATCTGATCCCATTTGATATCTAACTGGGCTCCTATTCACTACCATCCTCCAGGTGATTCTGATGTCTGATCACTCTGGCCTGTCTGCAGCAAGAATCCTGTTAAGTCAGTTTAGCCAGAATCCCCTTTACCCCTGATGTTTCCTCTTGGTAATTTTCCATCCACTGACCCCACCCTGCTCCTTGGCTATAAATTTCTACCAGCCCATAGTGTATTCAGAGTTGAGCCCAATCTTCCTCCTTCCCTGCAAAATCCCATTGCAGTGTTCTCTTATACCGATCATGGTGGTCCTAAATAAATTCTGCTTTGCCATGCTTTAACAAGTATCACTGAATAATTTTTTATTTTGTTAACAGTGGGAGCCAGGTTTTTCATTTTTATAATGGAATTCATGGGTAAGCAAGGGCAAGAGGCAAGTGTGATCCATGTGGTATTGATTTAGAGTTGAAGACATCAGTAAGAACTGATGTTTAACTTAACATAGATACAGATGGTTATGTTACATATAGAAATATTTATGGATATGTGGATATACACAGGTTAGTATTCACACATACATTTCTTTGCTGGGAGACACCTGTAAGCTGAGAGAGCCTAAAAGAAATGATATATCAGGAAGTGTTCTTCACTGGAAGAACTTGCAGTAGGACCTCAGTTTTCCCATTCCGGACACACATTCTTTTCCCCTCAGGTACAAGGTAAACACAGTACCCTCATTCCAGAAGCCAGCAGGAACAAAGCATCTCCAGAGTTGTGCTTTAGTGAAACCAGCAATCTCTCTCTGAAAGTAGAGATGGACAGTGGTTAAACTCTTTGATACAAAAGCTCAAGAAACTTCCCTAACTTATTTGTAAGGCTTGCCATGTATCAGTCTTCTTTTAAGCTCAACTTGCCTCACATACCTCAGAGCACACTCTCTTACATTGCTGTGGTAAACACAAACAAGTCTGTGTGCTTCCCAACCTGGGACCACAGAGCAGGTTTGGGTACAGGCTGCAGGTGCCTGGAGAGCACTGTGCACTCGCTGCACAGAGGTACAAGCCTGAGTCTCCAGGCTGGGAGGCGGCAATGTGCAGAGAGAGGTGTTTGGCACTTCTGTTTGAGAAGACTGTGAATCTTCCATCTACTTTTTTATCCACAACTGAAGATGTAGATATCAGCAATGCAGGACATTTAGCAGGGTATTGTTTGAACCACAGGAAATAATCAAACATGTTATTAGTGTAGTCACAGTTCAGAACAGAAATTCCTCCTTCTTGGACGCTCAGAGATGGAGAATTTTGCTTAACCTCCTGGTCATCATCCTTCTGTTGACTATTTACCCCTGTTTGGAAAGAGAGTAACAGATTTTACATTTTATTCTTAACGTCCCCACAGAAAACCATCGTGATCAGGAAAACAAAACAAAAACTCCAGTGATCTCATCTCCCAGCATTGTAAGTGTTCCTTGGAGTTTTTCTACGGTATTCAAACCTCCCGTCCTCAACTCACAGTCTGGCTGAAGACACAGAATCAGCAATGATGCCCCTAGGAGCTTGCCCATTTCTCCCGTGAAGATGCAGGTTGTCTTGTCTCCTGTCTAGGCAACAGCAAATCTGACGTCGACTTCTTATACTTCATTCATTTTCTTCCACAGATCCTTCTAACTCACAGGAAGAGCCCTGCTTTTAGCTAAAGGTATTTATCTTTATGAAAGGACACACTGCCCCCTTTAGTCCAAATGTAAAAAATTTCTGAAAATGTAATTCTGTTTTTCCTAAAGATGAATGTACGATGCCTTCTCTATAAAAAAGTTAAAATGAAATTGTAAGAGAAGGAAAGGTTTTCGGAGAACACATATGCAAATATATACCTTTTTTGCAATAGTAGAAAATGATACCTGAGAATATAGAAAATTATATTAAGTCAAATGATTGGCACATTGTCAACTGGCATACTTTGGCAAACACCTCATTTAAAAACATTAATAAGAATTGGTGCTTATTAGGGACACATATGGGTATGATGTTCTATTTAATACAATGATTATAAATATTTGTAGCTTCATTTTTAATGTAATGAATTCTAACATGATTTTCAAATGCATCCATGTTTTCTCTGGTTAAATAAATAGCACAAGATAGTTGTTAAATTCAAAATCTGGGTGTCTCTTTTGAAGATACAAATCAACCCAACATAATTTATCTTCTGTATTATATAGCCCTCTGAACTAAATTATCTCTCTTGCAACTCCAATGAGATCACTTAGTGTATCTGTATTTTCAAATGAGAAAAACAATGACATAATCCTATGAAGTCTACAGACAACATGAGGCCATAGTTGTGAAAGTTACTAGAAGATGCAAAAAAGGCAACATATTTGTTTACCTTCACTCTTGGTCCACATATATTGCATTTCTCTGTAACTTAATATAATGGAGGAGCAAGAAAAATTAATTGTACTTTCAATGCTAACTCAGTAGGGCAACTCATGATTGCAGCTAAGAGTGAATTCCAAAATATTTTTTGAAATTGCTTTTAGGAAAGACACACATAACACATAATAAAATAATATTTGATGCATATTTTACTGTGGTAATAAACATTTTGAATTTTCATTTGAATAATAATGAAACTAATAATCTCAGGGTTCAGAATGCCTCTGTTAAAATATATTAACTCTTTTAATACATTGTCTATTAAAAATAATTATCCATTTCAGGAGAATCTAATATTAATAAATTGTCCATGTTATATATTATATACTTTAAACCCGTCTAATTCAGACTTTCTAGTAAAGAAATTTTTACTGATTTAAGTACTTACATAATCAACATTTATTTAGTTTTTATGAGATAACTGGTACTGTGCTTGGCTTAGGGTTTCAAATACAAGTATGGAAAAGTCTTCATTCTTAAATACCTGACAGTCTTAAGAGAAAGACAAATGTGTAACTACACATTAAAACACGGCATGGGACATCAGCGTTTTAGTGAGGAAGACATAAAGGTGATCCGTTAGCTCTGCTGAGGAGGCTAGCCATTTGGAGCCAGGGAAGACCCCACAAAGGTAGAGCTCTTTAGCTTGATCTTAAGAGACAAAGGAAAATTGACAATTTGCCTGTGTAAGAAAAGGGAATTCCAGGCAAAGGTATCTAAAATTTCAAAAGCACACAGGCAAATTATAGCCAGGAGTGCTCAGGAAATGTGCTCAGTCTATTAGAGTTGGAGTTTAGTGTCTGTGTGTAAAAAATTTGTGAGTTGATGTTAGGAAGGGCAGTCACATGCAAAACATGAGGGGCTGTGCATGAGCCACGTGTAAGAAGGCTGACTTTCCAGGTCCAGGGGGACTGTTGGACTATAATGTGCTCTCTCTCTCTCTCTCTCTTTCACACACACACACACACACACACACACACACACACACACACACTATTTAGGAAACAAAATCCAAAATATACAATGCACAAATTTAAGCACAGACCACAAGCCCCAGGTAGAATCACTGACATGAGTAAGCCTTTGTCTTGCTACGGAAAATTGGTTTAATTGGGAGGTGTGTTGGTGCAAGTTTTTTCAGCGAGCTTTGGGGGTGATTGTAACTTATTGGCAGCTGATAATTTTACATTTGTGGTGAATTTGCTCCGTAATACTTTGAAAAAGAGAAATATACTGATCCTTGTCTGTGGACATATACAGAAGTTAAATGATGAGATTCCTGTAGCTCTTGTCGTTGTGCCACTGACAGCACAGTAGTATGTGGTAGAGTCTTCCTCCTTAGCTGGCTGCCTCTGTACATGGAAGGATGTCTCATCCTGGTCCAGATAAGCTTGATGCTCTCTTCTGAGGTGTGTCTCGGGAGGAAGAGGAGGTGTCTGCTTGTCTCTACTAGACATAGTAGAGAGAACAGGGACATGGTGGAATGAGCAATTGAGAAGTCCCAGCTCACCTACCTTGCAGCCAGTTGGAGGCAGAGACACGGTTAAGCAATGGCTGAGCAGAGTCTTCTCCTCCTGGGATACCAACACTGGAATCAGGAAAGGTTCCCATAGTAAAGAGGTTATGTCAATAAAGTTTTCTAAATCATATCACAGAACAATTAGAATGAAATAGAACTTTTTCCTACTAAAAGTGATGATCATTACGAGAACTGATGATGCATCAGCCATACAAGAAGAGGAGGCCCCTCTCTGGAGATGAAGATTCCAAGTGCTTTGAGCTTCTGGAGAGCAGAAGTTGAGCCTAGAGAATTTATTAAATGCTCCGTTTTCCATAAGGGGCTTTCCACATTAATGCAAAGAGTGGCTATCACTGACCGAAGCACACTATGAAAAGTCACATTGGCACTTTTGTTCCTCGGGAATTAATCACTCTTAAAAGGCTGGACTTCAGTTTTGTTCAGTATTTATGACAAACCCCGTGCAGAATCACAGGAGATGGGTGACACAGCAGTTGTCTCTATACAGGAAATTGGCTGGAGCAGGGGTAGGAGAGTTGTTATAGCATATCCTTATGCATTTTGCCACCAGATATGTTTAAAGAAGTTTCTCTTCTCTAATAAGGACTATTCAGTTATATTACCAGGAATTTGTGGGGCATGAGAGTTTATTCCTTTGATATCTTTACTGTGACAACCTAGAATTAGATTGATATATTAATATTTCAGATTATTCATAAAGCTATGTTGTAAGTAATTTCTTTCTGAGGAGAATTTTTTAATTAAAAATAATTCCTAGCTTCTTACATGGTGATAAGTTTGTCTCCTTACTCCCAATGTTTCATGGAAACACAGGAGACCACACCAGATCACTTTTTTTTTCTTCTTTCCCCTGCAAATCATGTTGCTACAAGCATTCTTTGAAGGTCTACTCTTTTCCTCATTATTCTAGACTTACAATTGTTCTTGCTTCCAAAAGATATCTGAAAACAAATTTTTAAAAGACAGAAAAGCTTTCTATTATATTAATTTAATTTGCCTAGTGCATCAGTCAGGGTTCATGAAGCAGAGTCACCATGAGTCCTGGGATCATGGGATAGGGATTTAATTATAGGAATTTGGCCTTATACAGTTGTGAAAGGAGCTGAGGAGGTGAAAGTCTAAGGGTAGTTGGAGGGCCAAAGAAGGAGTCCCTAACTGGTCAATCTGAGAAACCAAGCATTTGCAGCTGCTGAAGTGTGATTTGAAGGGGAAGTTCATGGAGAAGTCTGAGGAAGCTGTTGCCTTTGGGTAGCTACCCTCTCCATGGGTCCATTGCCAGGCATATGATGGTGGTTGGCCAGCAGGGTGAGCAACAGGAAGACGTGTTAGACATAGAGTGTAATAGAGCAAGGACAAGCTGGAACCTACTGGGCATTGATGTGTCTGTTTGTCACATACGACTATGATGCTTTTCAGAAAGCAGTGGCTATTGTTTTACTTTTGCCTCGCTTATCTCACATACATTCCTTTCTGGCTAATTTTAACCTGCTATCATAAAGTCGGTTTCCAGTTTAATGCTGTACAAACCAACATTGTCTCACCCCTTGTAAACTTTGCATTGATTCCTATCCTATAGAACAATATCTAATTTTCATATAATACCCTAGTAAAATAATTCTTCTACCTAATATGATGCAATTGTACTGCATAAAATTTAAAGCATGTGAACTCTCCAAAAGAAAATGCACAGATTCAGCAGCAGCCACTCCTAAGCTTTGTCACTCAATTTTGCAGTGGGAAGCTCCACCCACCTGTGGTCTAGTCCACCTTCTGCACACTGTGGTGTGTATGTGTGTGAGAGAAAGTGTGTGTGTGTGTGTGTGTGTGTGTGTGTGTGTGTGTGAGCATGCATGTACATTGGGTGCAATGGAGGGCTTATCTTTTTAGAATTTAAGAATCTGTTGGTGGAGCAAATTCTTGATGTATGTAGAAAAATTTGCATGATGAATGGGGACATAGTAGCTTAAAGACAGAATAGAGAAACAGTTTATATATTTAATATATATGAGGATCCATAAATAAGAAATATTGACCAAACTAAAATCTGGGACAGAACATGATCAGATTGAGAAATTTTCTGAGTGTGGATGACTTGTATAAAAATGTTATATATGTATATACACACACACAAAATATACATATATATAATATACGTATATATATTTAATACATAGCCAATTCCCATTTTTATACTACATGTATCTTAATTTATTAAAATCAAATGATATTAATATAATAGCAATTCAGGACATATAACTACTGTAGGAATAAAAATGTGTCATAATAGTAAAAAGAAAAATATTCACTTCCTCAGTCCTTTTCATATATGTGTGTGTATATATGTATATACAGGTCCTAAAAGTTGGCTTCTGCTCTATGAATTCAACATGCAACATATAGATATACAGACCACTGGTTTTCAACCAGGGGCTATTTCCTCCTAGGGAACATTTGGCAGTGTCCGGAGACATTTATGTTTGCCACAGCTGGGGGAGTGCCACAACTGGGGGTGTGCATCTAGAGAGTCGAGGCCAGGGATGCTGCTAAACATCCTACAGTGAACAGGAAAGCCCCTCCCCCCAAGGGAATTACCCACTGCTCCCATGTTAATAATGTTGCTGCTGAGAAACTCAGAGACAATGCTTTTCAATTCAGATAACCACCTTCTTATCTTTATTTCTCCCTCCTCTTCTTCCCAACTACGCCTTATTTTTTCTCTATTTGCCTTTTTCTTTCCTTTTATTTTTCTTATCCTTGAATTTCTGATCTAAGCCAGTATAGGCATGGCTTAGATAAGAACATTAATCGGAGATTGGAAATAATTTTGGGACAAATAGTTAAAAGCTCATACTGGTCCCCGATGCTAAGAAATATTGATTCATGGAAGTAAAATTAAAATCAAATAAACACGAAACAAATCTCAAGCTCATTTTGACTCTTGGACACAAGAAAACAGAATTGGCGATAAGAAAGCAGGGTCATGTGTGTCATCGAGAATTTTCTGGCCCACAAATTCTCTTGCCCCTCATCCCCCCATGCTCAGCCTAAATTAGTCAGCCCTCTTCATGTTTCTGAGATTTTCATTCTCCATTCAGCCATTAATCCTCCTGAAATCATAAAGTAACTGTTCTCGGTTAGAATGCACCCTTGAGGACTAAAACCTAGAGCTCACACCACTTCCTCTGCAGCAAAACGGCCACTCCACCCAGGGTTTGAGTCTGGCTTTAGGCATCGACAGTGTATTTTTAGGACGGCACAGAATAGTGCAGGAGCATGGAGATTGTCCAATTTCTCGCAGCAATTATTGCTCTGAATGGAGGTTGTAGGTCAGAAGATTATTCAAATTCCAGCCCATGGAGAGCCATGGCTATGGGATCTAGTCTCTGTCACTCTATCTCTATGAGAGTGAATTCCCTGGAAGAAGGGACTGTGTCCTTTCCAAATTCCCAGTACAGAACATATATGGGGACACAAGTGAAGTTTCGAGTGCACCTTATGGAAGCTGTGGTTCCTAACTTTAATTTTTAAATTTTTAAATCCATTATGCTATGCATTTCCCTAAATGTTGCTAATCCTCACAATAACACTATAAATTGAGTACTTATACGTACTTCCTGGAGTACTTATGAGGAAACTGATGTTCATAAATTTACTATAAAATGCCCAGAGTTACACAGCCAGTTAAGTGGCAGAGTTGTAAGAAACCCTTGCTCTTTTCGCAGTATCACGTCGCTTTTCAGGGAGAGAGACAGGCTAGCACAGTAGTTATGGAAAGGCATTGGGCAACCTTGTTGGGAAAGTAAAACAAAATCTCCTGCCAACCCACAGCACCTCTTCACAAAGGTAGAAGAGAAAGAAAACAGTTTTATTACTGAATAAGCCTTGAACCAGAATGTGACGTATATCACAGGCAATCCACCAAAGAGATTACAAAGACAAAAAGAAAACTTATCCTTTTATATAGTCAAGCAGATGCAACTAATTGCATATAATTTCTCAAGACAAACAATAACTAGTCCTCAAGAAAGAAGACTTGAAAGCACTATTTGTTACACATAGTTCATCCTCAATTTACCTGATAATTGGGCCACCTATGTTCTCTAACTGCCTTTATATGAAGGAAAAATTTCTCCTATCTTTATGGCAGGAGGTAGGTTTGCAACTCTGAGCAAAGTGCCAGCTGAAGTTAGGCTCTTACCCTCCCACAGAAAGTGGGTGATTGGGGCACTATCTCCCTTGATGATTGCATTTCAGAAAGATGGCTCCCAGGTGCTTGAGAAAGAGTTCTGGGTTGTAAAACTGACAAGAGGTTTATTTAGCTTTTAAAAAGGTTTACACCCATTTCAGAGGGACAGAGAAAGAATTTGCAATTACAAGTTTTGTAAAGTAAATGCTCTAAGAAAAGAGAGGGGAGAGTGTCTTTCCATGTTTGCACCAGGGAGAATTAAAATTGTTTTCTTATTTTTAATTTGTGTTTGCCCCTAACATCTTCAGAATGAAAGAGTTCGATGTGATATTTTTACGGGATGGATTTGGAATGGATTACTGGGTAGTATGAGGCTTAAAAACAAGAAAAATATCCTTTGGAATCTAAAAGTAAGAGAAATGTAAAACTGCAGCTACTACTTGCATGGAAATTGGTATCTTCTGTGATTAAAAGACTCAGGATAGGGCCTGGCACGGTGGCTCATGCCTGAAATCCTAGCACTCTAGGAGGCTGAGGCAGGAGGATCATTTGAGCTCAGGAGTTTGAGACCAGTCTGAGCTTGAGACCAGTCTGAGCAAGAGTGAAATCCTGTCTCTAAAAAAAATAAATCAATAAATAAAAAAAAAAATGAAAGACTCAGGATGAGAAGCTGGATTACATAATTTTCCATGAGACAAAGAAATTGATATGGAAATTTAAAAACAATGCCTGTTTAAATGGAAGGTAAAGTTTGTTTCTTCATAGAAAATATGGGAACATTAATCAAGAAATGTATATATGACCAGTATAAATGAAGGTTTCTTCTTTGTATAAACACAGTAATTTGCTTATATATCTTTTCCTGCACTTTCACATAAGAATAGGAAATCACAAAGTTATTTTATGTCGATCCTACTACGGTTAGGATTGCGTTTATCTACAGCAACAAAAAAACTGAACCAAATATTAATAATTGCTTATTAAAATTTTTCATGCAAAAATAAATCTGGGGCTGGATTTGAGTTGGCATCTAAAGGACTACCAGGCATGGGGGTGGGGAAGGGGATTATGCTTGTGGTATACTTTATGGTAAAGTTATCACTTCTGTGTTTCAGGAAGAAAAAAAGGTGGGAGGAGGATGGGAAGATGGGGTGCTTATACCAGGAGAGCAAAAATATTATGGGAAATCCCTAGCAGATTTCTGATCCATGTCATTGGTTGGAACTGTTCTATATGGCAACCCGTAGCTATAAGAGAGGGTGTGAAATATAGTGTTGAGCTTTTTTAAAGCTGCAAATACAGTTGCCTAAATCGAAATTGAGAGTTCTGCTAATTAAGAAGCAGAAGAGAATTATAGTTAGGTTGGCAACTTGCAGTGTTTGCCTTTCTGACTACTGTGGTGGGGACTCAGAATATCAGGCAGAGAATAATTCATTCCCCCTTGAGGATTCAGTGAAAATTCCACAGTAGGAATGACATTTACTTAGGAGCTTTAATAATATTATTTTAGGGACATTTATTGAGTACATATGCCGTGCCTGGGACCTCAGATAATTTCAGATATTTTATCTCATTTAATTCATAGCAACTCAGCAAGATAGGTGTTCTTACTAACATTTATAAGGAAACTTGGGTGAAGATAAATAATTGCCCAAGGACACAGAGCTAGACAATTTCAAAGACAGGATTTTAACCTAAGTTATTCTGATTCTAAAACCCATGGGCTTTGTGCTGTATCATCTTATTTTGTGAACAAATAGCAATTCTTCAAGCATAAAAATGGGCCAGTGGAGGGGTTGCCATGTGGAAGAAATTGCCAATTTCTACCTTCTTCAATCTCGCAAACTTGAAGTTATTGGTATCTACCATTCATTCCTAGGTGAGTCCTGTGCAAATACAGGCCGTTGTATTAAACCACCAATTGGGAATATTGCTTTGGAATCACGGTTGGATGTTACTGAAGTACACGTCAGGCATCTTTCTTCCAAAAAAAGTAGTAATTATCTCCTAATCACTTTTGACTATACTTCTGCCTTTTACTCCAGTTCTCCAGTTTAATAGTACGGGAACACAGCAGTTTCATCTCCAGAGTGCTAGAAGAAGGCTGTGAAACCATCCATTTCTGTGCCCTTGTACCAACCATTCCTGGCTTTGGTCTTGAGGAAACGGAATGACCAGTCATAACCATGATGTATTCTGAAGTTCTTCATGTTGATCCTTTGGGTTCAATCGGCATGTGAGTTTAAGAGGTTCCCAATAAAACTAACAGAAAACCCTGAGGAGATGAAAAATCCCTGATGGCAAGTTATTTTATGGCAAACTATAAAAGGAGGAATTAAAGAAGGAAGGAGGGAAAAGAGAGAGTAAGGAGGGAAAAGAGAGGAAGGAGAGAGAGGGAAAAATCATTTCGGGTTGGAGAAGAGTCCCTAATTCTCTTCCCTAGTGCCTTCTGCTTTGTTTCGAAACAGGGGTGAAGCACTCAGAACCGCTTTGATTGCTTCCATTTGTTCCTCCACATCAACTCCCTTCTCTCCTGCCTGCCCTGGGGAGCTGCAGGCCCTATGGTTACCCATTCTCACAGCAGGTCACATTTCCAGCGATCTGCCTCATAGCAGAAGGGTCTTGCTCTCCAGCGTGTGTGGAAAATGTTTTCTGGAAAGGCAGTGGAAATGGTTCCATGAGGGGCTGAGGTTGTTAATGTTGTTCATGCCAAGAGGAGTGTGAGGAGGAGGTGAGGGCAGGCGGCAGCAGTGTGACTGCGGCCGGCAGCAGGGTTTGGGTGCAGGCCGCAGGTGCCCCGAGAGCACTGTGCCTGTGCACAGAGGCAGCGGCCTGCATCCCCAGGCAGCGATGTGCAGGGAGCTGTCCTTTCTTGCCTCACCAAACGGAGAGGTTAGCCTCTTGTGTTCCTTCACTTCACCCTTAACTAATATCTCCAGGAGCACAGGGCCTTCCCCAGGCTCCTGTCTGTACCACTGCAAGCTGCGAAAAACGCTTGAGGAGCTGCAGTACACAGTGAAATCTTCTCCCTCCCGGATGCTTAGAAACCTCGGTTTCTGAGGACTCGGCTCCAGCTGCTGAGTGCTCACCCTGCTTAGAAACAAAGCAGAAGGCACTTGGGAATTAGGGATTCTTTCAGGACTGAAAATGATTTTTCCTCCATCCTTCCTCTTTTCTCCCTCCCTTGCTCTCTCCCATTCTTCCTTCCTTCTTTAATTCTTCCTTTGATACTTCGTCACAAAATAACCGGCCATCAGGGAGTTTCTATCTCCTTAGGATTTTTTGTTAATTTAATTGGGAACCTTTTAAACTCACATGCCAACTGAATACAAAGGATCAACACAGAGTTTCAGAACCATCTTTTCTTTCTATCATGTGGTAGACATGGTCACTGACTTTAGCTGCTCCTGAAAGAGGCTTTTCTGGGCTGCAATAGCACTTGATCTCAATAGAAAGGCAGAAGCCTCTGTGTGGAGCAGATGGAATCAGGAACCCCCTCCCATTCTCCAACCCCAAACTCTATGCTGCCTTTTGAAGTACTACTCCCCTGTGGAGAGACAGAAAAGTGATTTACTTTCAATAATGCTCTATTCCTCCCAATTTCATTTGGTATGTGTAAGTATCAAGATTTAATTAAAAAGAGTATAGTGACCTTATTCAGAAATAGAAAATAAGTCCTTTTGATCATTTTAAGGACAGAATAAAAGAATAATAGAAGACAATGGAAATATCACCTTATTGCTTCTGATATCCTCGATAAACATGTTGAGCCATGTAATATCTGGGTAACTGTATTTGTAGTGTGGAATGTGTGGTATATGAAACGATATTGTATTTTCAGGGCCATATGGCATGGGTAAGTGCTGTGTCAGAAACCTATTTTTGCCAAATTAAAGATGAATAATCCCGTCATATAATATTTAACTGAGAATACTTTTCTGGTACTCTATTGCATTACTGTGCCGTTATTTCCCTGGTTCATGCCTGTCAGAGCTGTCATCACACTATATAGTAATTGCACTTGTTGGACGCACCTAGAAGTTCCTTGAGGAAAAAGAGTGTGCTTTTTTCACTTGTGTGACTGCAACAATTACTAGGCAGAAAAATACGTGTGGGTATAGCGCATATTCACATATCACAGAATCTTGTGCAAATGAGATCATTGTTGTTATAGCTACTGCTCACACTTACAAGTAAAGATAGTCAGTGTTGGCCATGTGATTATTTGGTGATATCTCAAATGGGAAAATACTAATGCATATGCATTTAAAACAAATTTTTTTCCTTTAAGTGGGCTGTGTGGGAATTCAGATTTCTCAAGTAGGGCTTAACATCAAGGGGCCAGCCTTTCTGGAACAATAAAAGGGCTGCTCAAGGATCACAAGCTATTGGCTGATTCTTTGAGGCGTCCCATAACACAAGTCCTTTAAATACAGTATAGATTTCTCTCCAAAATAGACTAACTGATTTAGCTTCAAGAAGAGAATGAGAAGACATTTTCCTTGACACTGGGAATAACTTTCATAGCTATTATACTGACTTGGAATCTGGAATGATCATTTTTAGTGCCTGAATCTCCTGATACCTTCATCTAGAAGAAAAGTCCTACCGCAGTTTACAAAGAAGATGAAATTCAGAACAGTATGGCTGGAGTCACATCTTCCTCCTGGGATTATGGCCTAATAAGAATTGTCAGGGATAAGAAAGGTAAACATAATCATGGATTGACTTGAGGGATAAAATGAACTGGAGATGCCGCAAGCGTCCCTACAGTAGCATGTTTCCAGCACACCTAAACAGAAAGAAACTCTCATTTAATCAGGACCCGTGTCAAAGTGTGCTGCGGCCAAGCTGCAGTCCTGCTTACTGACAGCTTCTTACTTAATAACAGTCAGGATTAAAGAGAGCAATATGAAAGGCTCCCTATCCTTGAGGAACATGAGCTACTGAGAAGATAAGAACGAAAAAAACATTCATAACATGGTGGCTGTGTGCTATTGCAAAACTATCTCCCAATCGCTAAAAGAGGGAAAGGGCAAATAACTGTAATTTAGATAACTTGGCAAAAGCATTTTTAAAGGATGTGATATTTACTGGGCTCTGATGATTGAGTAGAATTTGCCAGGTTTATAAAGGAATAACATATAAAAGAAAGTGTTAGAACTAACTGATGAGCACATATGTGCACAGAGGGAAGTAAAAGTCATTGGAAATCAAGCAGGGGGGAGGGGCAAAAACCTACCCAACAGGTACAATGAACGCTGTTTGGGTGATGGGCACACTTACAGTCCTGACTCAAGCCATGTAACAAAAACATTTGTACTCCCTTAATATTTTGAAATGAAAAAATAAAAGAAAGTTTTAGAGTGAATTCATCTGATATGACTGAAGTTCAGAAATCATGGAGGTAATAACATGGATGAGATGAAAATTACTGGCAGTAACAGTGGAGATGGCCAAGAGAACCTTGATTTTTACTTTTGGGTAATGAGAAGCTATGGAAGGTCCTGAAATAGGGTAGTGATCTAATCAGCCGTGTGTTGCATGGTAACTTCAGAGGTGATGATAGATTGGAGGGGTATGAACTAAGAGGTGGAGGATATACGTAAGAAGTTCTTCCAGTTAGCCAGAAGAGAGATGATGAGGACTTGGATCAGCATAGTTAGTTAACAAGGGGAATGAAAGGGAGTGGCTGAATTTGAGAAATATTTAAAAGATGGAATTGCTACAACTTGGTTTATCAGTCGATTTTGATCGTGGTAATGCTCGATGAAAACCACCTCAAAATCTCAATGGCTTACAACAGCAAATTTGTTGTCCATGGTATGTTAATTGTGAGTCAGCTGCAGTTCTGATACTCTGAGGCTCTGCTCCTGGTTGCAGGTGGGTGGTGGGTCTGCTCCATGAGTCATCTTTTCATTCTGGACTATGCAGACTGGGTCTGCTCGACATTAGGTAATAGAAGCTGAAAGAGTAACTGTTATCTGGTACACACCAGGTAGAAATAAAAGGAAAAATAGAAAGCCTCCATAGGAATGCAGGCCAAAAGCATAAAGTTCATTCCTCGTTGAAGCATTTCTCCAGAATCCAATTTTCATGCTGCAACTCATTCTTCATTCATTAAACACAGTTTCAGGCAGTGTTCTAGGTTTGGGGGATATAAATGTGACAAGACATACAGTCTCTACCTTCCAGGTCCTCACAGTCCTAAGGCACTACTGTCGAAAACAATTTTTAAAACTAACGTGTCAAAAAAGATCTGCACTGGCATTACAGGCAAACCTCGCACAGGTAATAACGGCTAAAAATGGGGCCATTGAGAAAGACTTTATCCAAGGTTTAGAGAGGCAGCTTAAGAAAGATTTGGAGCTTGTCCACTTGCCTTACACATAAAGTCGAGCTCAGCGAGAAGCAAGAGAAATAGAACAAGCCCTTTGGAGACTGTGCTAGAGAGGAAAGGACCAGAGTCAACCGCTGAGCCCTGGGATGTTTCCACATTTCCCAGAGCTTGAATAGAAGCACCAACCACAACACCAGGTCCCTCGGAAACATTTGGTGGTGAAAGCCTTTGGCTCACGTGGACAATTCTCCTTTCACTCTGAGTCCTCCCTGGTAGCTGCCAGTGTTGATGAGGAGCGGTGGAGAGAGACTGAGTCCAAGGTGCCAGTTCTGTGTAAGCCTCTCCTCAGCACCACAAAAGTCCTCAAGGGAGCTCAGGACCCATCAGAACAGAGAGAATATTGAATATAAAAAATTTTGGATTAAGAAAAAACTTTCACAAATATTTTTGACACTTAAAACTGTTGGTGGAGGAATGATGAATTCTACCTTAATGATTTGATGTTGGAGTCAAATGTACTGAGATTAATATTCTATTATTACCATTTACTAGCTAGGTCACATCAAACAATTTGCTTAACCCACTTCTGTAATAGTTCCCTAATTAGTAGAATGGGGCTTATATTGCTTACGCCATGGGGATGTCTTGAGGATACATTGAGATTGTATATGTAAACCAGATTATGTTTCAATCTATTTAGAAAATTCCCTGAAGC
Source organism: Indri indri (assembly GCA_004363605.1). Taxonomy (NCBI): domain Eukaryota; kingdom Metazoa; phylum Chordata; class Mammalia; order Primates; family Indriidae; genus Indri; species Indri indri. The sequence goes on from RJWJ010016980.1 coordinate 22,667, forward strand.
TCGATCTGCTACTCCCATTCCTCCTCAACAGGCCTTAGCAAAAGGCCCAGCCCAGCTGAGTTCCTATCTAGAAAAATCCAAGAATACATCTCCGTCATCAGGCCACATCCATCCTAAGTAAAAAATGCCCAGAATATATGAGTACATTGCTCTGTGACAAGAGTTACGTGAAGAAGTAGAACAACTATACAAAATCCAATAATTAGTCACCTTGCACCTGTTTAAACAACTGGTCTACAAAATATCCAATTAGGTCAAATAAAAATATATAGGTATTTTTGATATGGCAAACTTGATAAACTATTAATACAAATACAACTAATGGTGCCATTAACTCTTCTAAACACCTTATATACATCAATTTATTTAATCCTCACGATAACACTGGGAGGTATTTAACATTATTCCCACTTTTCAGATGAGGAAACTGAGACACAGAAAAGTTAATTAATCTTCCCAAGATCACATAGCTGGTAAGTGATGGAGCCATGCTTCTAATCAAGGCAGTGTGGCTCAAGAATGGTCACACCTAGCTACCTTGGACTACTGTTTCTCTCAGATGGTGTAAACTTTGCTCTGAGAGGTCAGCAGACTGGCAGCATCAATATCACCCAGGAGCTTGTTAGAAATGCAGAATTTCAAGCCCTACTGAATCATAGTCTGTACTCTAACAAGATCCCCAGGTGATCTGCATCAAAATTTGAGATGTAAAAGTGGTATGGTAACAACCCCAGACCATTGTGTTAATTTTTGAGAATAAATATGCATACAAACTAAGTGGATCCAAGAGAGAAACATATATACTTACCTATTTTAATCACTTTGAGTTTTATGAATGTTTTAACATGTACTTTTTCCTAGTACGCAGCTGTGGATATTCACTTTCTCAGCTCAACTATTGAGATATTTTTATTCCGTTAATTTAAGTCTGTAATGTGGATGCCGGGGATATCTTGTGTTTTTATTCTCTTAACACTGCCCAGGGAAATTTGTTCTACTCCTTTTTATCCAAGACTGAGATTATTACATATTCTCATTCCAAGGGAAACACCTCTTGTTTTAGTCAATTTATTCAAGCCAATTAGTAGCTTTACATAATACTAAAATTCTTAAAATGACTACAGTGTAGAGGGCTGGAGCTTAATTTTGAGATCAAAGATTTAATTTCCTTGGATGTTAACAGGCACTATAAATTAATTAACTGGTCTGTGTTCCTGATTAATTCATCAAAGCAACTCTCTATAAGTCTGTTTTATATGACTAACTACCTCTTGAGTGATTTAAACCCGTGACTATATTGCAATTTCGTATACAATCCATTCCAGAAATAGTCTACACTTTACTTCATCCATAGAATGAAGCTCATCCCATCATTTATGTAATTCCTTACTAGTTTTATATTATTTGATAAAAGATATATTCATCTTAGAGGATAATTTAGAATAATCCTGTGAGGGACAAAGTAGGTAAAATTGTCCCCATGTAATAGAGGAGAAAATCTATCTAAGCTCACAGAATATATATGGATAGACAACAGTTAGAAGTCAGTTTCCTTTTTTAAAATTTCTTTATTTCAAAGTATTACCCGGTACAAATAGTTTTGGTATTTTGGCTAAATGAATTGCTTTTATAATGCTTGAGTCATAGCTATACGAGTATCCGTCACCCAGATACTGTTCGTTGTACCCGTTAGGTAGGGTTTCACCTGTCCCTCCCTCTCTCTTCCCCCAGGCTGATTTCCATTGAGTTTTACTTCCCTCTGTGTACATGTGTGCTCATCAGTTAGTTTCAATTTAGCAGTGAGTACATGCCTCATCCTGTCGGGGAAACAGAGAGGCCGGGAAGGAAAATGATGAGATGGAACAAAGAATGAAACGTGCATGTTGATGAAATGGAAGAAACTGGAACAGAAGTAACTATAAATTAAAGAGATCAGCACTACATTCACTGGTAGGAGTTATTGAGATTTAGGCCTGTGCGTGTATGTGTGTGTGTGTGCGCGTGCGTGCGTGTGTGTGTGTGTGTGTGTGTGTGTGTGTGTAAGGAGTGCTCATATTGCAGGCCCCATTCATGCAGGAGCAGGAAAAAAGATAATGTAACCAACATTTAGGGAAGAGGAACAGCAAAGTATGAAAAGCTACTATTGTAACTTAGTGTATAGACTTGAGTGACCTAGGGTGTCGCATTATGTAATGCCAAAAAATGAGAGCGCAGAACTGACTTACTGGCATGGCTGATGCAGAGGAAGAGAAGTTGATAATAGTCCGTATTATTTATGAATAATATTTATTGAATACTAGATATTTGCATTTCTACATTTTTTCTGGCTGTTAAAATATTTGATTCACTGAGCCTGCTCCTCCCAAAACACCTGCAGAGAACAAGCCTGCTGCCTTGACACTGGGTGCTTTAGCTCGGCAGCACCACTGAGGCAGGCTGCAGGTGCTCAGTGCACAGGAGTAGGCGGTTGAGTCCAAGGCTGGGAGATGAAGGGTGGAGGAAGCTCTGCCTCCCTATTAGTAAAGAAATCTTTTAATCTTCTCTCTTCTTTTTTACTCCAATTTAAATTTGTTACAAATAGGTTACTGGCAGTCCTTTCTGGAGTTTTGCTTGTACCGGTAAAGCATGAAAGGATATGGGAATAGGAATTTTGACCTCTCTCCTCCATTTGGCATGCAGAGATCAAGGACTCTGTTCCCTGTTGATGGGCAAGACAGCGTACAACAGACAAGTTTGGAATTACTACAGAATTCACATCCTTTTTATAGCTTTCTCTGAGGGAACCCTGGATAACCCACAGTGAGCATGACTGGGTGCCTTATCCCTTAGCCTGTTGGGAAAGTGACAGCTTCTGTGATCACATCTGGTCTGAAGCTGCCAGAGGTGAGCAGAGGACCACAGGGTCTTCTCCCTTTGTCCTGGCTAAATATCCAAACTTAGGACGTTCTAAAGTTTGGAACTGTTGAGATCTGATGCTTTAAGAAACAGGATTATGTGTGTGATTGTAAAAACAATCTGTGACAAGCTCTACTCTTTGCCCAATAATCATTCCCACAAACCAATTTAACTTAAATTGTGTCACTAAGGTCTGTGAGCAGAAGCACAAATGTGGCCCTCCTGGGAGATTCATAAATATTAAAAATATTATCCAATGTGCAGTAACTGATTTCCATTAGATGAGCATTCCAAGTAGAAGGATTCTGTTTTTCAGGTTTATGAGGCCGTGAGAATTTTTCGCGAGGCTAGGAACTCTTTCTAACCACCAAACAGCCATCCCACTCTTGGGTCTCACTAATTCTTAGAGAGTTGTCAAAAACCAATGACCTGATCCCTGCTGCTCTCGGACCAACAGACCTTTTTCTTCTTTCCTGGGAAAGCCACATTCTCCTTACTTTTTCTTACCAAAACCCCTCTTCGACCTCTACTACCTCTATAAACCCTATAGAACCCTGAGTAAAATTACATTTTCCAAAGCAAGCTTCCAAAACAAGAAGACCTTGTAGGCAAACACAGCTTTCTGTCTTGTCAGGCATCAGCACTTACGTGTTGAAACACAGAGACAACAGCTGCTTGAAAAGAGGTGAGAAGGAAGGAGAAACACAATGAGAAATAAAATATAAATTAAATGGCAAAATAATGGCAAACTATATTTAGGTATATATAGGTATGCATGTATACCTATATATATTATATACACACCTATATATAGTGTACACATAAGACACATATACATTATATTAAGTTTAATACTTTTTTAACATACAGTAATGTTAAGTGATATTTTATAAAGTTTTCTTTTCATTTTTATTTTTTCATTTTTGTTTTAAATTTCATGCATTTTCATCTTCTCTTTTTCTGATTATTTCAATGAATGAGCAGTTCATTTAATTTTTTCATGATTCAATTTTTTAAAAATTACTCATTGATTCTACTTTTTCCTTTTTCTCATCAAGTTATGCTTACATTTATTGATACCATTTTCGTACTTTCCTTAGATTGATTTTTTCTTCTAAATTTCTTGAATTTCATGTTTACTTATTTTATTTGTCTTTAATTGCTAATGAAAGTGATGTTGCATGATGGATTTTAATATCATCACAATTATCATTATCATTACCTGGTAACTAGGCCAAGGAAGTACATCCCAGACAGTCTTTCTTGTTGAAAAGAGAGAATAAGCATTCTGTCCTTGGGAAAGTGTCTTCATGTGCATTTTCTTCAACTGGCTTCCAAGGATGACATCTTTTCATTTCTGTCATGGGGCTGTCACATGGGAGCAGCTTCATCTGTCACTCTCATGCCTCTCAGAGCATAGCCACATGCAGCAGCATCTCTCTGCTTCACCCTGGGAGGGCTCGGTTTGCTGCACCTTCTGTCTGGAACAGTTGAAATTGTTCATGGCATTTGTCACAAGACTCTTATATCCTCGAATCAGAAAGCCTGGTCTTTGGCGGGGATGTTGTCAGTCCCAGCCTGCATTTTCGTTACTTGCTTAGCTGGCTGTAAGATCCTGGGCGGCTGCTGTGAGAGACTGTGGGGTCTGAGTGCTGACTCCAGGACTAGGGAAAGGCCATGGCGTAGATGTATTGCAGAGCCCCCGTGAGCACTGTCCAAGGAGAGGAGCACAGTGGGGGCCTGGCTTCCCACTCACACTAGAATGGAAAACATACTGGGATGCTGGGATTTGTCCTCAATGGAGTCTGTGATCCCAGATGACATACTCTAAAACCTGGCACTGATTAGGGAAAGGATAAGCAGAGGAAGACCCAGCCCTTTAGGGAATTCTTCATTCAACACAGAAGTGCTTCAGAGAGTCACCTACTGAAGAAGGGACATCTGGAAAAAGCACAGGAAATTCTGGCGATACCCACAGATCTCCAGTGCCCAATACATACAGTCTTTTCTCAGGACCTCATGTGTTCTCTGTTGTACCCTGTGGGGAGTTAGCTGTGCTCCTAGCAAAAAATTGGGTCCCTTAGGCAGGGGTCATCGCAAAGGATAAGGAAATAATAAAATAGAGAAATAAAAGAATACACAGAGATGAAAGTACAGTTTTATAGATTTATGAAAAAAAGAGAGGGTACTCGGGGGACCCTACAGTATTCCCATAAAACTGTGAGGCCCAGAATACAGTTTCACATGGGTATTTATAGGTACAGAGATTGGTTGCTGGGTAACAGATTTACATAATAACAGGTAGTTTGTTTTAGGTTAAAAGTCTTCCAAAAGGCTTCTATAGATCCCTTAATTAACTCTATCTTTGTGAACAAACAGTTACAAAATCTTTCAAAGACAAACTTCTAAGTTCCAAGATAAAGCTATCACTTAACAGAAGGGTTAAACGGAGATATAGTGGCTCCATATTTCTTTATCTAGTTATTGCAGATGGAGACAGGTGATCAGAAGTCAAGCAGGAACTGTCCCTTGGTCTAATTGCTTTTAGCCACAGGTGTCTGTCTGTCGGGCAGGCACTCTTTGGTCAGCTCTCATCCCGTGGCTCTATGCAAACCTGCTTTGTCATTCAAAGCAGGCGAAAACCACAGGTTTGAGACTGCGGTGTCATCTTGGAAAGCAGCTGCTACTGACCTTTGAGATACCCTCCTGAGGGGAGGCAGCTTTTGATATACAAACTATCATGTTCACATATTCCTTCAGGGCAAAGCCCTACAAAACTCCTGAGATCATTTCTGTCTCTAATATAGCAATATTAATTTATGGAGCAATATTTCTATGGAGCAACAGTACCTGTAGCCACAGAGTCCCGAAATAAGGACATTTATGGGTGCCCAGTCTCTGTTATATTTTCTTGCCTAGTATTTCCTAGCTCCACTGTCTATCCCATTCTGATGTTTGCTTCTATCCCTGAGTTTTTCTACAGAGTTCCTTCTGGCCTGGCCCCATCAATCTGTCTGTGGTAACATGTGGTACATACACATCAATTCTTTTCTAATTCCATATTAGGATCTGCCAGGAAAGAGCCTGCTGCTGAAGATGGTGACAGTGAGAGAGACAGGAGAGTCATGAGAAGTGGTTGCAGACTGAGGGCTTCATGAGAGGAAGCTCACACAGCACAGGAGTAAACTGCCAGCGTCCCTCTCTGCTTACATACAGTCTCGCCTGCTGGATAATGGAAAAATCTAGCTGACAGTCCTCATCTCCTCTCTTTCCAACTGGCTTAAACAACAGTCTTGAGCATAAAGAGAAAACTTTCCACACAATTTGCATAGCAATAGAAGGAAAGATACTGTGACCCCAGTATATAATCAGGGCTGTGTCAGCACAGAAGAGAAATGATCTTCCATTTCATCAGTACAAGGAGAAGGAGCTTCAAAGCAAATAACATTTATAACCTTGTAGAGAGACGTGGACCAGATCTAGGGCAACAAATCAATTGAAGGTTAGAGGATGTTGTGCCAGGTTCTTTTATCAGGTCTGCAGCCCCTGTGTTAAGCAGGCATCAGGGACTACATCTGTCTGTGTGATTGAATATCTGAGGAGATAATATATGCTCAGTGGTTTCAAAGCGCTTTCCCTGGTTTCTCTCTTTCTCTCTACTTTTCTTCTATTCTGCCCATCCTTTACTTGCAATATATGTACACAACAGAATACATCAGTAATGCAATAAATTGAAAATACTTGGCTTAAATTTCATAGCCAGGAATTTAAAACTTTTTTTTAATTATTTTAATAGATTTAGGGGGTACAAGTTGAATTCTGTTACATGTAATATTGTATAGTGGTGGAGTCTGGGCTTTTAATGTACCCTTCACCTGAACAGTGTACATTGTAGCCAACAGGTAATTTCTCATCCCACATCCGCCTCCTGCTCTATCAGCTTTTAAGTCTCCAGTGTCTGTTGATACCATTCTGTGCATCCTTGTGTAGCCATAGCTTAGCTCCCATTTACAAGTGAGAACATGCTAGCTAGGGATTAAACTCAGTTTACTCTCCACAATGTACTAGATATGTGACTATGAGAAAAAATTATTTGTTTTCTGGGCCTCCATATGAACTAAATATCTTTTATTATTTGATCATTGAAGCAACTTTTGATGAGATGATGATGATGATGATCCCTGTATACAGAGGATAAAACTGGAATTTAAAATGTTTATTAACTTTTCTACTATAATTCAATCGATGACAGCATTGAGAGTTGGACACATGTCTATTCAATGCATAAATGTACTGTCTTAAATGATTTATTGTATTGTTTTACCTAGCAAGAATCACTTCTACTTTCCATGTTATTGGAATTAAATGATCTAATATATGCAAAAATCTCACATAATACATGCCGCATAGTGAACACACAAGCAGAGAAGCACCAACACAAAAGTTGAAGAGAATAGGCAGGGCAGGAAAGTAATAACAATCTGAGCTGGCCATAGTAAATATTTTCTATGAGTTGGAGTTCATAGGACCGATTTTTCTTTTTCTTTTTAGCTTCTATATTAAAATTGATTTTTAAAAGTTAGTAGACTTTACTTTTAGAGCAGTTGTCGGTTTACAGAAAAATTGAGCTGAAAGTACAAAGAGTTCTCATATACTTTCTCTATACTTGCCCACAAAAAATTGATTGTTACACTCTCACAGATCAAACAGAATACAGAAAAGCTGATTTTTTCTTCCATTATGTCCTATAATGCTTCTGACAGTTAAATGAAATGTCAACATGTTATTATATTGTTGTATTGAGATGCAGTTAGTGAAAACTAAAGAGAAAGGTGGGCACATTGCACTGGGAAGGGCTATGCACTCCTCACATTCCACTCTATTCTGAGTTCATGGGCTTATCATATGCTACTCCCAGCTAGTTCCCAGTCATGGTTTACTCTACCAGCTTTACCATTTGTTCACAGGCTTGAGTCACTGCATGACTTGAATATTCTTGTGCTTGTCCCTTCAAAGGATAAGGAAAAGCATGGTGACATAGTTCCATTTAGCAATTAATGATGTCCCATTTTGTGTGAAAATATGTAGATGTATTATAAGGTAACCTATAATGTTCTAGTATAATTCATGATGTGTATAATATTAATAGCATTTATTTTGTGGCAGATAATTTTTTTAAAACTGTGATAATTTTTTTAAAAAGATGAAGGAACAAGGTTCTCCCTTACCTCTTCTGAGATCATTACTATAACATGAAAGCTCATAACAAGGACTGTGGCATATGATGTGAATAGAATTGATCTCAATTTAATCTTTGAGCATAGGAGAGAAATATAAATTCTAAGAAGCTTATCATTTTCCAGCTGGGTACCTGGTACAGTAGCAGTAGAAAATACTCTTGTTTGCCTGAACTCAAAAAAGAGTATTTTCATTGGCTGTAGAATTTAGGGTTGACAGAGTTATTTTTCTGTTGGCATTTTAAAAATGCAATGTAAGATATTAATAGGTAATGTATTCTTATAGGCCAGTGTGAGGTCTTTGATTTTACTCTGAGAGAAATGAAAAGTTATTATTTCAAGGATTTGAGCAGGAGAGTTACCCGATCTACGTTTTAGAAATCTCATTGGCTGCTGTATTAAGAATGCAATGTGGAAGGGCAAGCAGGGAGACAATTTAGAAAGCTCTCTCAGTAATTCATTTGAGAAAAGAGGATGGCTTGACCAGGGAGGCAGCAGTGATCAGATTGTGGGTCAATTTTTAAGACAGGGCCAGCTAGATTTCTTGATGGATTAGATGTGAACAGTGAGAGACAAAATATGAGTCAAAGATAAATCTGAGGTTATGGCCAGAGATTCTGAAAGAATGGAGTTGCTATCAATTGAAAAACAAAAGTTAGTAGAAGCAGCATATCAGAGGTGAGGGGGGAAAGAGCAGGAGTCCTACATTGGTCACACTAAATTATTAATAGAATCCTGACCCTCTGGAATGCAGTATCTGCCGGCAAAAGGAGAATATCCACACAAGTCTCTCTGTTCTAGGTCTTGTGTGACATGACCTTGTAGTAAAAGAAGGAATGTGTTGAGGTTCCTGTTTCTTCTCAGGAGCCAAGCACTCCCCATGTCTCTGCTCTTCCACCCTCTTCACTTTCATTAAATGAGAGACCTTTCTACAAACAGGTCAGGCTCTGCCCTGAGTCTCTGAAAAACCCAGTGTCTCAGGAGGTTTGTGTTCAGCTCCCCCTGCAGCCCCAGGCACTGTGTCACTCACAGCGCAGAAGTACTGGGCAGAGTCGCTCAAATGGGCTGAGTGTTTCTTCAGGTGGAAGGAGGTTTCATTCTTCCTCAGTTCAGCCTCAAAACCTTTCATGCCTTTAACCAAGGTGTCCCCTGATGTGTACTTGAGGAGAAACTGGAGGCTTTGGCCAGGGTATTGGACGTACCAGAAGAGGTAAGAGGTAACTACTCTTCCAGAATAGTTGCACCTCAGCTTCAGAGGGTCTCCTTCAGAGACAGTGACATGGGCATCAGGCTGGGTCACTGACTGGGCTCCTGTTCTTCCTGCAACATCAATGCTGGGTCAGTGAGACCAGAACAGACCTACCTGTAATGAGACAGACGGCGCCTCTATTTAAATTCCAACTGGAACAATATTCCTTCTGTGGAGGCAGGAACAGGGTTACAATATTACTTACTTAGTGTGTAGAGCATTCCAAGCAGTAGAATGGTTACTGAGAGCATGGCTAGGCAGTGAGTGAAGCTGAGAGCTCTGTTCTGGAAGATCTTCCTGAGCAGGAAGGAATGTGCCAGAGGATGCCGAGTCCTTGTAATGGAGAAAATGTGAGATTCAAAAGTTCCCCGTTTAGGCAAGGCCTAGAGACTCTTAGTAAGAGATACTCTTCCTCAACAACTGCTCTGGTGTGGATACTGCTCAGAATGTGCACCTCAGTGAGCTGCAAGGGAAAGAAGCTCAGGAGTGACACAGACCCTTTCTTAGCAGCCGTTTCCAGCCTATCCAACATCGCCCTCTGGAGGTCAAATACACAAACAGATTGAGTCTTAACAGGTTTTATGCTCCGTCTCCAGGCTCCTATATAGGTTTGAATTTCTTGGTGAGAGAGAGTGTTTTCAGGGATCTGCCTATTAAGAAGCTGTTTTAATATTATGAACTAGAAAATATTATTTAATCCTATGAACTACATAGTATTATCGTCCTCATTTTATAAATGAGGAAACTGAAGCATGGAAGAAAAGATGTAATCTGTCCAAGATCACAGTAAGTGACAGAACTGGAGTTTGTCTCAACAGTATGATTCAAGAATCCACATTATTAACCACTGGTAACCATTGCACACAATGAACTACAGCCCTTTAAAGTAGATATTATCTTTACTTAACAAATGGGAGACTCTTTATGAAGTTAAATAATTTGTCCAAGGACACACAAAGATTGGAACCTAATTCTTTTCCACCCCAAGCTCAGTTTCTCACCTACTGTCTTGTCTGTGATACATTATTACTCTGTAAGAGTAGATGAAATTTCATCAGACAAATGCTTAGAGCAACATTCAGAAGAGAACAGTGGCTAGAGAAAATCCTCAAGGAACCCAAACCCTGAAAGGAAGAATAGTGGAAAAAGTACCAAAGAAACCTCAAAGCGTAGTCTGGAGAGGTGAGTGGCAAATCGGAAATAAAGGGTGTTCTTAAAAAGAAAGGAAAAGGATTTTTAAATGAATGGCCAACAGAGTGAATGCTGAAGAAATGTCTAGTAAGATGATGACCTTTCAGCGTCTATTGATTTTTTTATTGAAACATAATAGTCGTATATATTTATGGGGCGCATGTGATATTTTGATACACGCATACAATGTGTTAATGGTCAAATCAGGGTAACTGGGTTGCCCATCACCTCAAACATTTATCATTTCTTTGTGGTGAGAACATTCCAAACCTTCTAGTTATTTTAAAATATACAATAAATTATTGATAGCTATAGTCATTCTATTGTGTTATGGAACTATGGATTTTTTTTTAATAGCACAGGGATCATGATTTGGGTTTTTTTATCAGAAGATTAACTGCAGTGAGATAAGTCATCAGGAAGAAAAAATT